>WBMZ01008657.1:0-32641 GCA_013400975.1 Atrichornis clamosus | reverse complement strand
TTTTTTCAAAACCGTATCAAAGAGTTGGCCAGGGTGGTCAACCATTCCTTTATGTCTTGATCACCCAGCGTTTGCATATGACTACACCCTGCTCCTGCCAGTTGTCTCCCTGGTAACCGATCGTAAGAAAGAAAGAAAAAAAAAATTCACTAAGAAACGCAAACCCACCACACTTAGATGCACAATTTCCCATTAGAACTGCTATTCTCTAATATGGTATCGCAAGACAGGACCATGATGTTTTTTACTTTTAGCTGTTAAACCTTTTATTCTGTAGATGTTCCTGAATATTAAGGTATTTTAATATTCAACCACTTTTAGTTTCTTGAGAGCTCTAAATAGCACTTTGAGGGCTTTCGTCAGTTTTTGTCCTAAGCTCTCTTTACTATCCAGAGACTGTAAATTCTAGTTTGGCAACTTGTATTGATGATAACCTGAACATGGTGTGGTGAGTTGCGTGAAACCTATATGTTTCCCTCTATTTTTCAGCTGTTCTTCTTTTGTTTACTTTTCTTTTGTCTTTTTTTTTTTTTAATTGGCTTCCCCCATCCCTACTCAGGGGAACCCTGGATTGTCACCTGTCTCACCATCTGTTTAACTACTGCTAAGGTGATGTATAAAGGAAGAAAGATAACAACACAGCCATTGGGGCAATAATCCAGGCATGAATTATTTCCTTCTTGTTGTACTTGGTGAGGAAGTGGCTAAGTGAAGCATTCGAAAGATATTAGTGTATTACTAGTATAACTTGTAAGCATGAAGTTATGACATGGGCTGAAGCAGAGCTGACTCTTTTCAGTGGTGCTGAGTGAAGGTATAAGAGGCAGTAACAGGTGGTCCTCTCTGAACCTGAACCAAAACCTTTTACTGTGGAGCTGTCCAAGGATGGGCATAGGATACACAGAGACTGTGGAGTTCCTATTTTTGGCTATATTCAAAAGTCACCTGGATGTGGTCTTGGGCAGAAGCCTGTAGGTAGCACTGCTTGAGCAGGTCCCTTCCAACCTCTGTGACTGTGCTGTCATTTGGTGAAAGTCCAACAGTAAGAATCACAAACAGAAAATTTGTAGCATGGACACATGGAGAAAACAGGGAGATGTCAGTTTTTCTCCCTTTATTTCATCATTACCAGGTGGTCACTCAGTCTTTTGATGAAAGGATTGCAGCACAATATCATACTAGGAAAAAAAAAATCCACCCAAACGGTAACTAGCTTCTGATGCAAAATAGTTTTACTTTAAATAGTTCTACTTTAAGAACTGTATACATGATGCAGAACTGAAAGAAACTGTTTTGTCCAGGTGATTCTTCTGCTTTCATCTTTGTCAGAAAGTAATCAAAATACATTTTGTTATCAATAATTTTGAAAAGTGTGAAGAAGTAGCATTATACATGTTAGACTTCATAATTAATTATGCTGTTATCATTAGTGCCTTAGAGTAAGATCTTTATTCAAGCTAGAAATTTCATTTGATATTTTATCATTCTGCATAGAGGTATTTTTGAGAGATTGTGAACATGCTTATCCCAGCCAGTTATGACAGTTATGTTAATATATTAAAGATAGATGCCCCAGGATATGAGAAGTACCTGAGTGCTATTAAAGATAGATAACACTTGACTAACTCTGATGTTAAAGCCATCATATAGTAGACTTAGCAGTGTAAATATTAACTTAGAAAGCGCACTAAACTTATAGAAATATTCTGTAATTTAATCAAAACTTGGTTTTGGTTAAACACAACAAAATACTATCCCAACAAGGAAGTTCCTGTCAACTTCATCCTAGATTGTTTCCTAAAGACATTTTTATTTCTGAAAAAAACAAATTGCGAAGTTAGATAGCTTATGTCCCTCCACTGCTGCCATTCAGTCGTTTGCTATCCCAGCACATCTGTGTTATCCCAGCAAGACTATTGTCCTGCAAAAGCACAGAGATCTCTGTTTCTCATGTTTATTCACCATGCTCTGTGTGAGGCCATTGTACACCCCTTGGCAAATGAGTTCTTCAGACAGGCACTTCAGCATGCTGATTTCTGAGAGAAGGTCTGGGTGGCTTCCTTATAAAGATGCCTTGTAGCCACTTCCTTGTTCACATGCAAATGCTTGAGGTGATCCTACTGAAGCCTCATTTTTGGGTTATGTGTTGCCTTTTATTCATATCACCCCATGCCCTTTGCTTGTCAAACCTATGCACCACTCCTTCACAGGGGTGCTGGAAGCTCTTTCCGTCCCCATACCAGTCTTGGTTCAAGTCCCTTTTTACTAGGTCAGCCATCCTTCTAGCAAAAATGCCTCTGCCCCAATTAGTGAGGTGGATCCCATCTCTCCTAAGCAGTTGTTACCCTCAGAGAAGGTCCTGTGGTAATAGAAACTAAAGTCCTGTTGCCAGTGCCAGTTCTACAACCAAGTGTTGATATGCAGTATCAGTGCCCTGTTCCTCACACCCTTTCACCCAGGATGAAGGAAAATACTACCTGGCATTTTCCACTCACAGAATCTCCAGTGGACAAACTAATGCTTTAGAAGAGCATAAATGTAATTATTTGGTGGTTTGCTAGTTTTGTCACAACAAAAAGTTTTGAGAAGTTTTGTCCTGTTTGTGTAAGTTACTGGTATGTATTGATGGGTAGGGCTGCTGTGTAAAACTTGATTCAATTTTCCACCAAGAGTAAATACAATTTTGATGGCTTTACAGGTAAAATTAACAGGTAGATCAAAACGAGAGAGTCATGATGTAGTCATTCAGCCTAAGCACCTATGTGCTCTCTGTGATCTGCTGGCAATACGGAATTTCATTATGACAGTTGTTGACTAGTACTGTTCTTGGATACTTAATAAGCTGATTGTCAGCACATTGCTTTTTATATTATGAACTTTCTTTGAAGGCGTTACCAGGAGTTTCTACCTGCACAGGTCCCTTCGAATGTGTATCTCTCTATATTTCACCCTTCTGTTTGTTATTCTGCTATTACAGGGTTTTACTACTGGGAAATATATATGTGAATTCAGAGAGGCATCTTCTAAACTTCATTCTATGCCATTCAGTTAGCTGCTATTCCTCCCTAAATCTGTGAAAAGCTGAAAAAAGAGTAAAGAAATTTATGCTGCTAACTGCAATGTTTAGCAGCAGGTTCTAGTATCAGGCAGAGTCCAGCTGCCTACTTTGGTATTGCCAAGAACCTTGGGAGAGGACAAACAACCATATAGTGTTTAGTAAGAAATGGGGTTCTAACATGAAAATACATTAGTATCTAGAAGCTATTTGTATTCTGTTTTCTTTCCTCTGTGAATAGCATGTATAATCTGTCTTCTGCCCTGTGGCTAACACTGCACAATTATACAAGCTATTATTCATAAAATTTTTGTTTATACAAAAATTGAAAAGGAATGCTTATGTAAAACTAGTGTATTACTGAAAATTCTTTCCATGTATACTGTTGTTCAGGAACCAAGCATTCTGTATTAATTGTTGAAACTTAATGTTCTGAGAAGTTTTCCTTTATTGTGAAACGCATTATGTTGCTGCAAATTCTTCATTAGTATATTGGCTATTCATTATTATAAATAGATAAGATCTTAAGATTAGCCTTTTCTTCTATTAAAAGCCTGCCATTACTGCATGTGATTACAAGTTCAGTTTACTTTCTGTGATGTTTTGTTTAGGCTTGTAGTGGAGAAAAAAGAAATTTCCTGCTGCACTTGAAAGTAAATTATGGGCTTTCATTTTCTGCATTGAATTAAAGCCTGCTACATTATTTGATCTAGACAATAAGGCATATGTAGCTGAACAAAATTTTGCAAACTCTGGTAGCTTAAAAAAGTAAATTAGTTCAGTGTGAAGTAGTCCAGGAACAAAATAAACGGTAATCTGACACATTTTTACAATCTCATATGATACGTAATAGAGAAGGTTAGACTCTTAAACCATCCTGTCTTTGTAATGTTCATTTCAAACTGAGAAGACAGAAGGATTCCAACTGAGAATTTGAGTATATTAAAAAATCTTTAGGGAATTTAAGAGACAACATGAAATTGCACAGAATATACAGGAAAGGAGTAAGTTTCCGCGTAGTAGCTTTGCCTAAGTTCAGCCTATTCTACTGAGGAAATACTAATCTAGTTAGATCCAGCAGCTGGGTCCCGACAGTATCTTTTCCCACTTGGAGGGGTTAATTAGTCTTCTTTCAGAATGTGGCCTGTTTAGCTTACATTCACGTCATGCAACAAGCACTGGCTGTACAAAGCAATACCATTAATAGACGGGTGTGTCCAACTGCTTAATTAGGCAGAATAAAAAGGACTTTGTCAAACATTCATCTGTTGTTTGTCATACACCTGACAGTCCAATTAGGCAAGGATGACGTCTTTTCAGCTGTAATATTCACTTCCTTTACTTACATAGAGTGTCAGTGAAAAAATGGGAGAGACTTCATTTAGATTAGTTGTGGTTTTAACCTCAGCCAGCAGCCAAGCCCCCATGGCCGCTCACTCACTCCTCCACCAGCAGGATCAGGGAGAGAATAGAAAGGGTAAAAGCTGGAGAACTCATGGGTTGAGCTATAGACCATTTAATAGGAAAAGCAAGAGCCACACACACAAACAAAGCAAAACAAGGAATTAATTCACTACTTCCTATGGGCAGGCAGGTGTTCATCCATCTCCAGGACAGTAGGGCCCCATCAAACATAACAGTGACTTGGGAAGACAAACACCATCTCTCCAAAAGTCCCCTCCTTTCTCCTTCTTCTCCTCACTTTACAGACTGAGCATGATGCCATATTGTCTGAAATATCCCTTTGGTCACTTGGGTCACCTGTCCCTTCTGTGTCTCCTCCCAGCCTCCCATGCACCCCCAGTCTCCTCATCAGCATGCCAGTACGAGAAGCAGAAAAGGCCTTGACTCTGTGTAAGCCCTGCTCAGCAATGACAACATCATCTCTGTATTATCAACCCTGTGTGCAGCACAAATCCAAAACACAGCCCATACCCATCCCTGTGAAGAAGCTTAATTCTACCCCAGCCAAAATCCGCGCTATTATAAAAATATTTTTTCATAACTGCTCAGTATTGATGCAATGTAAAAGAATTGCACTGACTGCATCACTGACATGGTGCTAGAAAAACTTCCAGTAGATAGGAAGATGCTTAAGGTTGACTGTCAAACATATTGTATGGCACCTAGAAGGAAAAGTCTATGCTGGATACTGAGCTATAATAAAGTTTTGTATTTAGGATAGAGACTTAGACCAGAATAATGGAAGCAGTCCTAGTTTAATGCCAGGTGGCCACCAAAGCCACTCCATCACTCCCATCTTCAGCTGGACAGGGGAGAGAAAATGTAACTAAAAGGTCATTGATGAAGGTAAGAACAGGGAGAGATCGCTCACCAGTTACCATGACAGGCAAAACAGACTAGACTTGAGGGAAAGGATTTTAATTTATTTCCAATCAGATCAGGGTAGGATAGTGAGAAATAAACACAGATCTTCAAAACACCTTCCCCTCACCCCCCACTTCTCTCACGTTTAACTGTATTCCTGATTCTCTACCTCCTTCCTTCCAGCAGCACAGGGGAATTCGGATTGGGGATTACCAACAGTTCCTCACACATTGTTTCTGCTGCTGTTTCCTTCTCAGGGAGTGAACTTCTCACACTCTTCCCCTGCTCCCATGTGGTGTCCCTTCCACAGGAGACAGTCCTCCATTAATTTCTCCATGAGACCTTCCCATGGGCTACAGTTCTTCAGAAACTGCTCCAGCATGGCTCCCTTACATGGGGTACAGTCCTTCAGGCACAGGCTGCTCCAGTGTGGATTCCCCTCGGGCTCACAGGTCCTCCCAGCAAACCTGCTCCAGCATTGGCTCCTCTCACCATGGGTCCAGCAGGTCCTGCCCAAAGCCTGCACCATCACAGGCTTCCCATGGGGTCACAGCGTCCCTCAGGCACCCACTAGCTCTGCTGTGGGGTCTTCCACAGGCTGCAGGTGGATATCTTCACCCCTGTAGACATTCATGGGCTGCAGGAGGATATTCTGCCACTCCAAGGTTTTCACCATTGGCTGCAGGGGAGTCTCAGCTCTGTCACCTTTTCCCCCTCCCCTCCATGTCTGCAGGGCTTTTTCACTCACATATTCTCATTCCTTTCTTCTGTGACCACAATCTGCTTCTGTCAAAAACTTTTTTTTCCTCTTCTTAGATATGTTATCCCAGAGGCACTACCACTGTCACTGATGGCCTCAATGTTGGCTGGCAATGGTTCCATCTTGGACGCAGCTGGCACTGTCTTCATCGAACATAGAGGAAGCTTCTGGCAGCTTCTCAGAGAAGCTACCCATGTAGTCGCCCTTGCCTGCTACCCAAACCTTGCCAGACAAACCCAATACACCCATCTCTTCTTCCTTACCTGTCCTTTCTGAACAGCCTGTAGCCATTGATGGCTGCACTCCAGTCATGTGGTTCATCTCACCAACTTCCAGCAATGGCAACTAGGTTGTAGCTTTCTAGCAGCATGGAGGCTTCTGACTCCTTAATATTTATCTTGTGGGCATCCATTTTAATTGTTAGGATTTTAACATCTAAATGTAATCTGAAGTTCTATTTCTTTATTCTTTTTCTTTTGTGTCCTGATTTTTATCTGGTGTCCTGGGTCTGAAGTACATCCAGTGCTTAAAAGTAGAGGGTTCAGATAACTTGAAACTCTGAGAGTCTATTAATTAATCTGAAATTAGTTTGGTCGAGTTTATCAGTCTTTCTGAATATTTGCGAAGAAACAGTTAAATCTATCAGGTGCGCCATAGGCATGGTTCCCAGGAGTTTAAACCAAGAATGGTCCCAGTTGGCAAGGTCCTGGCCCTATTACCTGACCTCTTATCATATTTATAGACCTGTTTCCTGCTTTGCAGTGACCACATTTGAATGCAAAGTAAATTAGAGATAGATGGAGGAACTGCAGAAACCCATCCTTTAAAAAGCTTAAACTGCTGTGGAACCCAGCCTTGAAAGGAAGGTTTGCTGTTGACAGCTGGTTCTGTTGTCAAGCAAGGAGAACACTGAAATTTTTTTAGTATAGTAATTAATTCCTCCTACTATCTAGTGGTATGTCCCTAAAAAATGAATTTTTTATTACGGTTTTGTCTTCAAAAACGTTGTAGGGTGTTGGGGGAGGTTGTTATTTGGTGGTGGTGATAGGGATTAAAGTCCAGTTTCTTCCCTGTCAGCCATCTGAGTCTCATGAAAAAAAATGGCTTGCATAGGTCATTCTAAGTATTTATAGATTTTTTTTTCATATAAATCTCCTTTATTATGCATGATAGTGCTACTAATTTTTAGTGACAGTGGTTCTCAGATTGACAAAGTCTTTTGTAGCTAATATAGATTAATAGAGAGTAAGGGCAGTAAAATTTATCACAGAACATTTGATTTACAAACTAGTGATCTGTGTTTGTTCACTGCGATTCTTCACAATCGCGTATAGTCTTCTGTTTTGAAGGTACCAGGTGAAGAAGAACCTGCCTCATCTGTTTATTATTTTCACTGGTTAATCATCCACTGCTTAAAAGAAATTTAAGAAGAAAGGGGATTAAAAGGCTGGTTCACGATTTTGAATTCAATTTGGTTTGTCCCCAGTCAACTGTATTGTCATTTCTGCTGTGCAAAACTGGGGAATTTGCAGTTCACAGTCTGTGTTTCCTATGAAAGCATGTCATTCTTAGTTGTCTTTCTTACAAATTTTCTTTGTCAGGCATTTTCCTTGATTCTTGAACCATTTCTTTATTCTACCTGAATTTCATCATTCTTTTTAAATGTCAGGTCCATGATCATAGGCACTTGTCTACGGTGTATGTATTTCTTGTGGTTTTAGTGTAAAAAAGTTTCTTCTTAGATTTTAAGTACAGGGGTTGCTTTAATGCTTTCTGCTGAAGAAGGTTATTTGAGTTGTTTTTTCACTATGACTCATTAAATGCTTTTCAGAGTTTACTTTCCAGAGTAGAGCCCTTCATTCTGTGGCCTGCTTCAAGCTTAACTTTGATTTTGAATGTATAGAAATTTTAGTGTAATTCAGGAAGCCAGAGAAGAAATGATTTTGAATGATGACTAATTATTTACAAGCTGAGAGAAGATTTGCTTCTGATTTTTCTGAGTTATTCCTAAAGTGACAAAGCTCAGATAAGTAATATATGTTTCTTCATATGTAAACAATAGCTATTGCAAATATAAGTAATATAAAAATAATATAAAACCCCATTTACGCTAACTCATATGCTAGTCGGGGGAAAAAAGCTTTTGGCTCATACTAAGGTTGGTATTAGCTGATTTTAAAATTTTGGAAGAGGTAAGGGACAAGTTAGTGTGCTAATATAAATGACAAAATAAAAACATTTATATACTAACTTTTTGATTTTATGTCTGAATTTTATTCAGAGATCACAATGCAGACATCAGAGACTGGGGCGGATACAGGTTCGACTGTGACTTTACAGACATCTGTGGCTGGCCAGGCAGCAGTGCCCACACAGGTAGTACAACAAGTACCAGTTCAGCAACAGGTATGTGTCTGTTAGTTTTGAGAGGATTAAAAAATAAAAAATTCTTTACAATATAATTAAGAACTTGGTTTTGTACAAGGCTGCTAAAAGAACTCTTGGTCTGCTTTTATCAATTTTAGTTTGCTGGAATTAAAATAGCCAGAGAAAAGCAAGCTATTTTCATTATCTGTTCCTTAGCTAGAGCATCTGAAAAGTTCTGGTAGTACACATACGCATGATTCTAACTGTAGTTTATTATGTAATTAATGCAGTAGCTCATAGAAGTTTGTTTTATGTTACTGAATATTTACATTTTTTCCTTTAAGTAATGCATATGTTCATGATGTTATTGACTATATCATTTCTCCATCCATTTGGATGTCCAAGTAAGCGCAATACAAATGTAAACATGAAAAGCACTGTCCTTTGCACCTACTCCCTGCAGGTATATGTCATGCACAATGTCATGAAAGTATTTGTGGTATGACAATCAGCAATTCATAATGTACATTTGCCATGGAAGGAAGAAAGCTTGTGTGGCAGTCAGCCCAGTACGCTCTTCTGTTACAGGGGTTGGTTACTCCTATGCAGCACCCATGAGCTTTAGAAGGAGTGATGGCAGAAGAAAAAGGGGAGCTAAAATGGAAAAGTGTGGAAGTAGAAAATGGGGACTCAATGTGAAATCCATGATGGCTCTCCAGGACTTTTCCAAAAAACACAGAAATTAGCTGTCTGTGTGATGGGTACTCTGGATGACATCTGATGTTGTTTTTCATCAAAAACTGACTTCACAGTTTCAGAATCAGTAATGTGAGAATTGGACATAGTTTATTAAATAGCGCCATTTGTTTCTGTACTAGTGGAGCACTTTTCTCTAAATTAAACTTTTCAGCATTTGTTGAGTTCTAAAATTCCAGTGCATTTTTTGTATGTGTTTCACAGTCTCATACATTTCACTAATATTTTTTTCCTTATGTGTAGGCTTGGTTTATAATGCCTCTTAGTTCCATTACTGTAGTATGATACCTGAACTTAGCTAACCTCTGTAGGAGATTTTGTCAATAAGTCTTCTGTAAGGTTTGTGTAATACAAGATATTTTACTTTGTGAAATACAATCTGGATAGTTTGTTTGATTTTTATTTTCTTTCATAATGACAGATGTTTAATAGATGTAGTTATATGACTTGTTCTTTGTTTTTCCCATCTTTCAGTTCTTCAGATACAAGATGGCAGTTTGGTATTACTATATGGCTGCTTGTTTTCAGCATATAGACATACATATAGTGGTCTAATACTACATTCTGAAGTTGTGATGTACTGGTCAGTGTGAGGGATTGAAGACTGGTAACTGATTAGTGGCATATAGGATACTTTATAGCAGTTCTAGTAATTGTATTGATTGAACTGTAAGGACAGGTTCTATGCATTTGTGTTCTACTTTTGTTACAGGGAAATGAAGATTGAGAAGAATGCTGGTGTTTGTAAACTTTAGTTGTGCAAAGTTTCTACCTTTTTAAAAACTTTTAGAGTAGGATCAGCTTCTTGTTAACTGGAGCCATCCGCTGTGAAGGGGACTCAGGCCCAGCTGTTGAAGTCTCTCCATTGGGAGTGTACTGTCAGAGAGTCTCGCGAATGGTCAGACTGGGAAGTTTTTTAACGTATTTTCCCACATAAATAATGCATTAAGCTTTGTCACTAACTGTCTGTATATTTTCTGAAGTTATTCTGGTTGTCCTTTAGTAATATTACACTTGCGTCGAAACATAGAAGTCAAGGACAATATTGGGTTTTTCCTTCTTTGATTATACCTTAACAAGAACAGCAAACAGAATCTTTTTGTTGCACTATCCAAGTGTGTAAAACTGTTCCTGATCAATTTTACACACATCTCCTTTAGTACTGCTACTTCTGAGTATTGCCTTGCATTGAACACATCATCATTATATTGGATTATTTTTCCCTGTGAAGATTTTAAATGATACTTTCCAATTGACTCTTAACACCAATTGTATAATCAGCATAATGTTTCAGAAAGGAAATCTAAAGGATCAGGGATTGAAGATCCACCAAGAATGTTGGGAATACAGTATTGCAGTGGTTAAAACACATATGTATGGGAGATTTGTATAGAGAGAGAGGATCAGATTATGGAAGAGAAGGAGTAGTGAGGAGTAAAGGAAGAGTGAAGATGTGAATATGGTATGCCAGCAAGAAATGTGATAAAGAATGTAAATGGGATAGGTAATTTCAGTTGTAGGGTTAAAAAAAAAAGGACTATCAAATACTGAAACAATCACTGTGTTGAGGAAATTGCAGGTGTGATCTGTCCTGAGAAATTATCTGTGTATAGTTGTATTTGCCTAAAGTTAATATTGTGTCTGTGTACATTTGCTAGGAATGGGCCAATTGCCTAAAGAAAATTAGGGGAAAGGATGCTATTTTAAATAAAGCCATTCTTTTGATGGCAGAGGGAGGACTTAGTAATTCTGTACATTTAAAGTTACCAGTGTTGCATGCTGGAGAGAAGGTTTTAGGCACATAGTATCTAAAATATGGTTTCTTTTTTTTCTGTGGTTTATGAGGAACATGCTTAATAATGTCAGCTGTGTCCAAATTTTGTGTGAATATTCACATTTGATTATGTTATTTTGTGAATACACATTGCTAAAAACAATGGAACACTTCTGGGATTTACTTAAATTCGAGGATACTGTATCGTGAGTGTCCGTGTATATGCAAGAATTTGGTGTAAGCTGAAACTCCTGTATTATCATTTGCAATAATTTATTAGTACTTTCTAGTGAATAACACAATTTTATATGAATTTGGGTTTAATTAATATTGAAACAGTGTATAGCATTTCATTTTTCCTAGGGAGGTCTCTGTTTCCCCTCTTTCTATTCCTGTATATACACCATACTTAAATGACATCTGAACACATTAATTTGGGTTTGATTTCATGGCATCACGTTTCCTTTATGCATGCAAATTAGATATCTTTTTCAAATTGAAAGACTTTTGCCCTGAAGAAAAGGAAGCTGAATAAGTGGAAGGGTAGACTAAGAGCCTTTTTTCTTCAGCTGTGTTAGTACTGAGGCATCCTGTCTTTTGGACAAACAACAGAAGAGTAACTTCTAATATTTTCAGCTAAAACAATTTTCATATAGCTGGTATTAATATGGAGCTCATAAAAGTCTGCTGTGATGCTCAAGTATATGAACAATAAGGGTACCATTAATGAAAACCTGGATTTTTTCTCTTGTAGAAGTAGCACTAGTGGCAGCTGGTTTCATGCAACACAGCAGAAGTCTCTGTTGGAATGGGATAGAGGGAAATGGATAAGCGAAAAACAACAACAGTAAGACCAAAAATGTGGGAGTGTAATGAAATTCTGTTTAAATAGCCTGAGGAATTTTCTTTGTCTTTTGTTTCCTCAAATGCAGGGATTTTTCATTAATGTATCATTGCTTTTTCAACAGGCAGTCTTCAACACAGTGCAGTAAGCTCCTAAGGATTCAAAATTTAAATCACTTTGTAATGTATGCCATTCTATGTGGAAGAATTGGAGAAACAAAACTAAAAATAGTCATATAAGCTACTTTATAAAAATATATCCATGCATCAGAAGCTGGGCAGAGCATTTTTTTGCAGTCACTGAACACAGTGGCCATTGCATTCATAAAGCGTTCTACCATTCATTAACTAGAGATGCAGATTTCTGCTAATCAAAATTGCTGTTAATGCAAAATCATGTTTAGCATATGAAAAACATAATCATGAACTGACATTAGCCATTATATAAATATGAATGTGCCTAGAATATTACAGCATGTGCTATTTATATATTACTTGCCAAAAGTAATCCATACTAATGAAGGTAAAAAATTATTTTTATCTCCAAGGACAGAAAACGTTGCACATCCAAGCTGTTTGCAAAGACACAGTAGATAATTATATGTTGTTTTTAAAATGGAATTTAAATATCCCTATATATATGTTGCTCTGTTGTTCTAGTCTTTGCTTAGTAGTACATTGAACACAAACACTTTTTATTGGAAATCACAGTTCACTCATATTTTGTTTTATGCTTCAGTATAATTTCTGCATTTCAGTATGCTTTTATGCACTTAATTTTGTTGACAAACTTCTATAGAGAAAATATAACTTAGTCCCTCATTTGTTCCTCTGAAGTAGTATAATTAAGAATATAACTTACTTTTGCTTTTTTTTTCCATGTTCAGCTACTGGATATAATTACACATGTATATTGAAATAAGTTTTCATTCACCTCTTGTTGTCCTGCAACATTTCAGCTGCTTGCTTATAATCCTTTTCCAGTTTTTTATTTCAGACTAGAGTCACTGAAGCAAGTGGAATGAAAGATCTACTGTCTGACTTTATCTAACTCAAAAATTCCTATACAAGTCAATTAATTTTCTGTTTTCCAGCCAGACAATAATGGCAAGTGCCATAGCTAGTTCACCAGTCCACCCTAGAACATACAATTTTTAAACTTGCATAGTCTTGCTCTTTAATAAATATTGTATTGTGTTTTCTATTTTCAGCTCACTTCTGTTAATTGTTGGAGTATTTTTTAACACAGGAAGGCCATTTAAGTTTAGATCTCTGGAGAACACTGGGAGATTAGTCAGCAATTTGTGCTTTGCCCCAAAAACTACACAAGTTTGCTGATACAGTTCCTTTAACAGCTTAATAAAAGGTGCATGGATAGTGATAAATAAAACAGAAGGGGAAAAAAATTTACTTTCATTTCCCACAATTTTTAATTGGTGTTTTGTTTCCTCATAACCAATTTCTCTCAAGTAATTTTGTGCTCATAGAGAGCAAATATTTTAATTTCATTTCTTCCTGTTGTTGAAGATTAAAAAGAAAATTCAAAGGCACTAGATTTAATTCTCATTAACGCATTAAAAAGGAAGTAAAATAGGAAATAAAATTAGTATTGGAAATATCATCTAACAAAGATTTTCAGCATGGCAGAACTTTCATATACAAGGCCATCCTAGAGGCTCCTTACGTATTTGTCATAGCTTGACAGGAAATGTATTTGCCTCTAACCTTTCCCACCATAAGGTTGTCAGTACATTGCAATAGAGTGTAGTGACTACAGCTTCCTTTGTCAGGATAATGAATTTAATTGTAGGAGTACTAAGTTTCAGAGAAGCTGAAGCAAAGCAAGTTTTTTGTAAACCTTTTAAATTACTGTATTGGAAAAAAAATTAGGTCAGTGACTCTCTTTGTATTGAACTTCAGTGTTAAAGGAAAAACATTCTGATTTTCAAAAGTAGGTTAAGTGTTTTAATAGCACTATAGTGTATCCATTCTTACATGTTGTTTTAAAAAATATATCTTTATAAGCATAAACAGTCCCACAGTTCCTAGTAGTGCTACATATTAGGCTAGTAAGAATTTATATAAAAATTGGTGAAAATTTGAAATTAAGCAATGGAAATTTAAATTCTAACAGATTTTGATGTTTTGTTTTGTGATAAATTAAATTTTTATTGTTCTTATTCCAAATCAGAAGATAAATGCATTTGGAATTTTTTAGTTTCCTGTCCAATAGACAGCAAACTTTGATGCACTGTATACACTTTGTCCCTGCAGTATCATCTCATTGCTTTGGGAAGGGTCTTGCACTGTGCTGAATCTGATGTTTTTCAGATGGTAGCAGCTTGTATCCAAGAATAATGGAAAAATATAATACCTTGTACAGAAGGGGAATGTAACCTCTGTGTTTTAATGCCGTGTTTGTACATAATGTAGAGTTCCATTTTATCAGTATATATGGATTACAGGGAGAAAATCATGTTTCTTTTATTAATACAAAAATAGTGTGGGTTTATTTAATAGGGACTAAGCCATATTCAGTGTGTGTGAATAGGGAACAAAGTGAATTTCAGGAGCAGTTGGATGACGACATGGAATTCATACTGAAAACAGTATAATTTCCACAGTGTTTCCCCAGCTGTACTACTGAGAGAGGAAATGGGGCATACCCATTACATGTCAGGTGACAAGCTACTGGTTTTAAGAACAACACCTGTTTTCAAGATGTTTTCTCACCGTATAGGTCAAGTAGATCAGTTTGATGTTCTGTAACAGACTGATCAACAATGATTCCCTGTCTCCCATTGATTGAAGGTAATAGAACTTGAGTGACCTAAGAGGAAGAAATATGTCTAGAGTTAAACTTAAAAACTATCACAATAAGTTGCATATATGTTTCACAGTAAAGGATGTATATATTTTGGCCAATTACTGCATTAGTGGGTCGCTTTGTCAGAGTTTGGCAGATCTGAATAGTGAGAGATGCAAATGAATAACAAGCTTACAGGTATTTCTTTCTTATAATGGGTTTAGATCAAGCCCATTCCATGAAATTATGACTTGAATTAATTTAAGTTACGAAGTCAAATGTGCTGGAAATAGAAATAATTTCATTTTAAAAGATGTTTGCACCATACAGCTTTTTATGTATTTAATTAAAAGAATTTTCTAAAGTCTTAGTAACATGCATAATTTCGATCAGAGTTTTTTGTGTTGACTTTGAGAACTGAATCTTTCTCTTAAATAATTAAATTTTGTTAGGATAAGAAATCTACACTGTTGCATCTTACCTTAAAAATTACCAAACATCTTCAAAGTATACTTTTTGAAGTTGAGAAATTGTATTTCAAGTATGTTTCTCAATTTATGTAATGATTCATGTGGGAAATCAGAAAACTTTGGATTTTAATATATACCCTAGCCATCATGTTCTGTCTCATTGGTGTTAATGGATAGAAACATCTGATTTTTCACCATTCTAGCATAGCTGCATTCAAAACTTTGGCTGTTTTGTCTCTTTTTCAGACTTTGGGTTTTAATGTCAGCCTAAGGAAAGGTTTCTGTGAAAATCTAGGTTTTTGTTTCACAGTCAGAGTCAATATTATAAAAAAATAGGAAAAATGTGCTTATTTACAGAACTTCTTAAAACACATCAAAGTGAAAGTGTTAGATTAGGATGTTCTCAAAGAGCTCTTGGAGGTGGTTCATCAAATGCATGAAACCATTAGATAGACAGACTGATCTGGGGTTAACGGTGTTTGCAGTCCTTAGAACCAACTGGATTAGGCTGAAGTAACCTTATAACTAGAAATCTGAGAAAAATTACAGTCACTTAATGTTAAAGCTCTTTAATAAATAAGTACATTGTCACTTTCTTGATTCAATTCCTTGGGTAAAGTTGTGTCAATCTGTGAAGTCTCTTTAAGTCCTTTTTCATATTTTAGATTCTGGACTGCTCTTGGACCAAAATATGGCTTCTCTGAAAGATGTAAGGTGTAAAAGATGGAATTCTTCATCTTTACTGTGGCAGAAGACAAAAAATTAAGACTGGAGAGGAAATTTGCATAACTTGACACTTTCCTACATAGTATATAAGTCAAAGGAATGTTCCCTTGTTTTCAGGTACAGCAAGTACAGACTGTGCAACAAGTACAGCATGTCTACCCTGCCCAGGTTCAGTATGTGGAGGGAACTGACACAGTCTACACTAATGGAGCTATGTAAGTTGGCAAATGATCATAATTTTAATGTTTATTAAACTGTGAAGTTAAATACATATTTTTAGTTAGATTCTATCAACTACTGTATATTAAATTGGAAAGAAAAATTATTAAATCACAGTTCTTCTAATGTCAAAATAGTTTTTTGGATGAAAAGGTGAATTCACACTGTTTGTTTTTACTAAGGCAAAAGTTTTGTGTAAGTAGAATTCTTGTGATTGCTTTAATTGCACTCTATACAGCATAGTGTTGTTTGAAAAAGTATCTTGTAGTTCATAGGTAAGTTCTGTCTGACAAGCATACTGTATAACTTCTGTCCTCAGGACAAAAGGCAGGGCCTTCTCTGTTCCTGGCTGCAGCCCTTGTGGCAAATGATAGAAAAGTGCAGCAGCTGTAGTTATTATCTAAAGAAAGTAGTAATGTAATTTCATTCCTGTATTTCATAAAATGAGATCAGTATTTTTTTCCAAAGGAATGAAGAAAAGCAGAGGAAGGAAATTAACACTCTCCTTTTGCTGCTTCTTCAGCATCTTTTCTGCACGATTTTGCATTTCCTGCTTCCCTGAACATGCTTTTCTATCATCAAGTTTCTTTCTCCAATACACAAGCTAAAAAAGATTTTAAAATAATCTAGATTTGATGTGACCTCTGGACATTACCTAGTCTAATATCTGACTTGGAACAGCACCAGCTTTGAGGTTGTCTCAAACTTCAAAGTAGGATTGTGTTGCTTGGGAAAGAGTTTATCAATGTCATTTTTTCATTTATCATTTTTGCTTTCTAACTGGCTTTACAAAGAAGTCCAATTTAGAGAGCTTTTTGATTGTCTGAAGGTACTTACTTATTGATGGCAATCCAAAAGCAGTTCAAAAGGGTAATATTATTTGGATCAGAGACTTAGGATGTTAACACTGACAGCATTCTTTGGTAATTTCTACTATCACAGTTTGGTTTATTCATTTTTCACATATGGTTTTTTCTCACTTATAAATCCTAAACAATGTATTTTAAGTATGTGTTAGACTTTCACATTGTACTGGTTTTGTCTGGGATAGATTAATTTTCTTCTCAGTAGCTGGTATGGGTCTGTGTTTTGGACATGTGCTACTAGCGGCATTGATACTATCTATGTGAACAAAGTAACTCTACCCCAGTCAAAGCCAGCACACACCTATGGCAGCTTCATTGCAACCATGATAGTCTACTGCTAGCCTCCAAAAGAGGTCATTCTTAAAAAGCTATTTTTCAAGTTTCTGTTATGCATGCTGGTGACACTTTTGGCAGTGTATAGAAAGTGTACTACACTACTGATTACAGTCCTATGGAAAACAGAAGCGGATGTGACTGATGGCTTGGTACAAACCTTCAGGTTTTCATTATTTTATTGTTTCTATATCTGAATCCCTTTGTCAATTTCTGCAAAATCAGTCAATACAATATAAAAGAAGAAAGATCTTCTTAGCATGTGAGCCTAATCTGGATTGGTTTTCCCTCCTTCAGAAGGAGATTTTATCCATGTTGTTTTGAACAGCAAAGTAGTGGACACCCAGTTTATTGTTCAATACTTACAGGAAGATTAGCTGTTCTAAAGACTGTAATTTCATTGATGGAGAATGGACCCAGTCTGTGTTTCTACTCAGACTATTTAACGACTATGTATAGCAAAGCACATTTCCCATATGCTTTTATACTCCAGATTTTGGGTAGTCTTCCTATGATTATATGTTTGATATATTTTATGACCGTGCTAAATCAGAATCTTACTTCTAACTCAAAATCTGATATAGGGTGCTTCCATAATCTATCAAGTAACAGTACTGCTCTAGCAATGGAATAAGAAGTCTGCAACCCATAGTTAGGGTGAAGACATTAATTCATATGGGCGTCTCTGGCATAAATGTCACAGCATGCCTAATGAAAGACATTCCCTTCTGCTCTGCTCTTACGAGACTCCACCAGGAGTGCTGTGTCCAGTTCTGGGGTCCTCAGCATAAGAAAGACATGAACCTGTTAGAGCGGGTCCAGAGGCGGGCCATGAAGATGACTAGAGAGCTAGAGCACTTCTGCTATAAGGACAGGCTGAGATGCCTTATTGTGACCTTCCAGTACTTAAAGGGGGTTTACAAAAAGGAGGGAGAGGGACTTTTTATACAGGCAGATAGTGGTAGGATAAAGGGGAACAGTTTTAAAGTAAAAGAGGAGAGATTTAGATTAGATTAGATCAGATATTAGGAAGAAATTCCTTGCTTGGAGGGTGGTGAGGCACTCACTCAGGTTGTCCAGAGAAGGTGTGGATGTTCAGCTCTGGCAGTGTTCAAGGCCAGGTTGGATGGAGCTTTGAGTAACCTGATCTAGTGGGAGGTGTCCCTGCCCACAGCAGGGGGAATTGGATGAGAAGATCTTTAAGGTCCCTTCCAACCCAAACCATTCTATGATTCTATGAAAGAATTATCCTTTATTTTAAAATGCAGCACTTGCAAACTAGCAGTGATTTAAATCCATATACAATAGCAACAAAGGATGCAGTTAGAATATGTATCAGGAAAGAGTTACCTGGTTCTTTTCGTTATAAAGGTAAGAAGTTTGTTAGGTTTCACAGTCTTTCTCAAGTGTAACTGTTGTATTCTTATGACACAATTCTTCCCATGCATTTTATATCATAATTTGTCTACACTTAAAAGTTGCTTGGTTTTATTATAATTGGAGGCAACATAATAATACAAGAGGTGTAACCCACAACTTGTCACATATGTTGTATAATATATTTGAATTATGTGACCTACATTTGTCTCTATTTAATAACAGTTTTGCTTGCCAAGCATGTCACTCTATCCTGAAACAAAAATGCATTGTTGCGATGGCATGTACAGGTTTACCTGGCTGTTTAGAATGTATTAACACTATTATGGCTGCGCTTATATTAAGAAGTCAATTGGTTCTGCATACTAGGCATGAACTTTCTTCTTACATCAATTCTAATATATTTTTAAAATGTAGCAATTTACCTGGTAATTGTGATATGGCAAAGAGGAGTTTAATTGCTGGGATTGTCCAAGATTTGCTGTTACTGTTGCATCCAAACCACATTCTTCACCAACTTGTTGTACACCAATTTGTGGTGTTTATGTTGGCAAGACACACCATGCATGCAAACCCAAGAATTTATTACTACCCTAACTGAAATTTTAATTGTTATATAAAGCAATTATTATCAATATACTTAAAGGTAGTGTTTTCCTTGTAGTTGCTAGTATCTATCCCTTTTTATCTGCATTATCCTTACCCTTTTACTACCCTTATGCATACTAGGCTTCTGTCTGAGAAAGAGTGATAGAAAGTTACAGTAACTTATCACTATCGCCAGTGTTATGCATGGACAAGTGTGATGAGGGCCTCTTCATTCACACTGTGTCCACTTGCAGCTATTTTTGATGTGTTCTAGCACCGTCTATACCTTATTCATTCTTCATTGGTTTTCATTTCCATAGGAGCTCTGAATTTACTTTATATGGTCTGTTTTTGATGGATACTTCTTGAATACTGTTATAGCAGTTCATGATCCTTTTTGCTACATTTTTAATCTAGGGTCACGGATTGTTTATTCTGTACAGAATAGCTATTTGATATTAGTCTGTTAGCTAGAACGGTGCCTCAGCATTTTAATTATATGTTTCATGCCTCACAATCATAGAAAGCTAAGCTAAAATGGAAACAGATTAAGTAACATTCAGGTAAATGTTCAACAGTGACTGCTAGAAAAAAGCTCTAGGCTAAGACAGAAGTCTAGACAAAGAAAGCCTGATAAGCCCATTTCCTGAGGTCTTGCAGATTTAGTACAAACTCTTTGACATGTGCCTAACAGTGGCAATACCATATTTCTTGGACCGTAGGTCTGCAGTACTTCATCAGAATTCTTCAAAATCTGCAATTAATGTTTCCTTATCTGTCTAACTTACAGGTCCTGAGAAAAAAATTTATAGAATTGCACCTTTGTTTTCATTTACTATGTTCTCCGGTTTACAGGGGTTTCTGTATTGGTGCATTGTGTGTGCTTTTATTGCTTTGTTTCCATGTGGAAAATGGTCTTGGACTGAGTGTTAAAAGATCTCAGGTTTTTTTTATGGCTAATAAATGCCTGTCAGTAACAAATTTACTTCAGTTTTCAAATGTCCTGAGTAAGAGTTCCTTTATATGCAATATTGCAACTCTATTTTATCTAAATTTTTAAAAGGCTTTTTCTGACTGATGTATTTTATATTGTCCATATAGAGAAAATGTTTATATATAAAGCAGGTCAAGCATTCAGTATTACAGAAGAAATTGCTTATTTTGAGTTTTCATGCTCTGTTTATAGGTGCACTAATTGCCCTTTCATAGAATAGGTTTTGATCTTTGTGCTTAGCGGTTTTGTTTTATAAAAGGGGATTGGTGAAAGAAAATGGTTAATTGCTGTCTTAATCAGTTCTTCCATCTATGTCTTAGATCAGCTGGAGAGACTTTTTGTGGAAGAAGTTATTGCATCACTGGATTTGTTGTTAAAAATTCCTGAATCAATTCTCTGATTACAGGAGTTTTTTTGTGGGAAGGAGATTGTAAGAAACAGGCTGGGACAGATTATTTAGCCCTCTCCATTATAATTTAATGGCTGCATCATGTTCTGTTGTGACAGTGTCTGGATATAGGACACTTCCTTTTCTTCCTATTAAGAAATGGGCTACATCACCTCCAGAATCTGGCTGTTATAAGGCCTTCCCTCAGTATTAGACAAAGGATTCTGTTCTCTCTAGTTTCTGTGAAGCTCACTATTAGCTTAAGGACCACAGGATTATGCTAAAAACTTAAAGGAGTTTGAGGATATTGTTCTGGCATGAAAGAATTTCTTGGCTTGGAGGCTTTTAGCATGTTGCAATACCATAGCATTATAATGAGCCTTAGCTGCTCTGCATATAAATAACTGTATCTTGGAGTATTTATTTTCATCTAGTGTTTATCATATTTCTATCCCAGGAAATAATGCCTCAGTTGATTAAGTACCATAAAAGCCTCACTTTCATTACAGAGATGACAGTGAAAAAAATACTTGCATGCCTACCTGCTATGCTGTGTAAGTAATCCATACTATAACCCACAGGAGTAATTCTGAGGCTATTAGTTGTGGAGTAAGATAATAATTATTGTGTTACTCGTTTGTTTGAATTAGAAGTACAGCAAAACAAAATAAAGAATTATTTTCTGTTTGAATTATGATGCTGTTCTTGTACAGCCACTGTGCGGGAATTCTGGTATTTCAAGTCAAAGTATAAAAGGTATGCATCTTCAAGTAAAAAATTAGATTTATTCGCATTTTAGCCAAGATTTGAATTTTCCAAGATGGGTCTTGTGATAAAAATTTTGTAGTTAATTACTTACTATTCAAGACACGGAAGTTACTGGAATATAATTTGAAGAAAATCTGGGACCATGATCAGCCAATGTAAATCACTGAATCATGATGGGATGGCTTGAACACTGATACATAGTAGTCAAAGGATCAGATTCTTCATATTTACATAGAATCAAATCATAGGTGCAGCTGTGAATGAATTATTTCCCATGTGTGCATGTAAGTTGTTATAAATTATTTCCTATGTGCACACTGTAAACTAAGGGAGGGCAAGAACAATGTTTACTCTTCCTGTGCCATTGTTTTCATTTGTCTCCTTTCTTCAGAATGTCAGTGTCTTTGAAGAGACAAAAGCATGTGTAAAAGTTGGGCTCAGTAACATTACATTAGCATCTGCAAGGTAGTGCAAGACATTTCACTTAATTTGTCTGGTAATGCTGGGGCTTACTGAATATAGAAAGTTGTAATTTTCTGTTGTCAAGTGCAAAAAGAAATAGTTTTTTAAGCAACTTTTTACCACAACTCCATCAATTTTATTTCTAGCATTGTATTTTGTAAGTACTTACAAAATGTATGTAAGCAGTGCTAGTCCAACTCTTGCTGGTATAATTAACTTCTAGCATGGGGTCTGTTGTTTACTAATTAATTAATCATACATAAGTTTTCATAATTAAAAAAAATAACAACAAACAGTAAATTGCCTTGACTTTTTGTATATATTGATTAAAAAATAAACATTGTATAGATAAAGAGGAAAAAAAGCCTGACTTCAAATTTCTGCATAGTTGTATTAATCACCAGTTTATTGCATAAAACATGGGTGCTGCTTCCACCTTTTGTGTTTCTGTACAAAAGTGTCTGGGGTTTTGTTGTTTGGTTGTTTGGGTTTTTTTGACTTGTTTAGTTGCATGGCGTACAAATGGATGTTGCTTGTGGCTTACAAGAAATGTTACAGATTTTTATGCTTAAATGAGAAAATTAATGGTTAGCTAAACTGACTGATTTTTACTTATTGCCATGCTTGACAAGATACAAAGATACAGTCTTTGAAATAATGATATTTACTTCATAATTTTGAAATACATTGAGTTAAATATCAAATTTTGTACATGAGAACAAATACACATTCAAAAAATACAAACAGATTATAACCTAAAGAGTAATGGTTCAAGATCAGTAAATAAGAACATGAAACACATGATAGAAGGGTTTAGTAGCTGAATAGTTTGTTAGGGTAAAGTGGTTAATGACACGCAGATGTTTCACACTTGAAAATGATTTTTTAAATGTTACTGTTGCATACCTTTAACTTTTTTCATCTTTGTGACCTTTTTACAAGTCGCAGGTTTTATTTCTTAAATGCAGTTTTTTATCATAACATGAATTCTTGTCTAATTTTGAATTCACCCTGTACAAATAATTGCATTTCCCAAAACATCAGTGAACTCAGAATTTAAAACTTCGGTCAAGAGCTTCAATGAATTTAAAAACAATAGATGACATAGGATTCTTGAACATTATACTCTGTTAGCTGACATTTGTATGAATTTTTGGTAATTTTGCAAACGGCACATTATGCAAAATACATAACATCTGACTAGAAATCAAAATTTTATTGTCAAATTTTTAAAAATGTTGATACAGAGCTTTTTAAATTGCTTTGCAATAGGTTAATAATTGAATAAGCTGTATCTACCTGACTTCGATTTCTGTTGTTCCCTTTTCTCTTCCTCTTTGTGTAAGACTGACAGTTTTTCTGTAATGTTTGGTGGATCCTTGATTTAACATTGACACAGTTATTTAATGCTTTGCCTTGATAACTTTATTCTCTGAGGAGACAGGAATGGTTTGCCAATCTTATTTGGTTTTAGCTCTTGTAAAAACATTTCTGAAATTATAACATTTTCTTCAGCTAAATGAAATACAAATAATGTGTTTTTCTTTTATTTTATTTTCTTGAAGCCGATCAACAACTTACCCTTACACAGAAACCCAGATGTACAGTCAAAACACTGGGGGAAATTATTTTGATACTCAAGGAAGTTCGGCACAGGTGACAACAGTGGTCTCGTCTCATAGCATGGTGGGCACTGGAGGGATTCAGATGGGTGTAACAGGAGGACAACTCATTAGCAGCTCAGGAGGGACCTATCTGATTGGCAATTCAATGGAAAATTCTGGTCATACAGTGACTCACACAACACGGGCCTCCCCAGCAACAGTAAGTATTTCAAACTGATGCAAAACCTTTGAGACTAGTTTCTTAGTCACTCAGATGTTTTTACAGACTGACAGTTTTTGTGACAGAATGCATAGCAGTATTATGTTGTCAGAATAAGGGCTACATAGTACTTTTTGTAAAATGCACAATATATGTATGATACAGGAGTAAGAATACTGAAATGTGAAAAATTCATCATGAAGGCATACCTTTCCCTTGACAGCTTGCAAATAATTACATTTCATACATTAAATTTTATCATTTTATAATTTTTCTGAAAACATAAGAAAAATAGTCTTGTTGAGCATAACTATTCTAGTTGTAAATGTTAAATAATGTAAGTTACAGATTTGTATCTGTAACTTCCCTGCATTTAATTATGTTTGTTTGCCTGATGCGGTACAGTTGTGGTAGCTATTTCAAAATATTTCCAATTGTTTAGGATAGGGAGGTTGTACATTTTAACACTTTATTTTTCCTTATCTATGGTGTGTCTCCAAAGTCTGTTTCAGATTAAAAGCTTGTTGTGGGAATGTCTGACAGTGCTATGGAGAGATGCATTCTGTTACAACTGTGGTGTATAATACTGTAGATATGTAAACATGAATACAGAACTTTTCCTAAAGAGCTTACTCAATCAGCCAATGTTTGACTTAGGAAAGTGGGTTTATACTAACCTAGCTTTGCTGCATAGCTCTTATGAGTACTTTTACCTCATTCTACTGAGTATTCGGGTCTGGGTGTAGAGATTTGGAAGTAATAGGGGAAGAGAATTGTGAAACATGGGGTAGCAACAGTTTAAAAACATAGAAAGGAGATAAGCATCATTAATAATACAGATTCATGAGCCTTCAGAAAGGTGATAAAATTAGGGGGCTTAATTTTTAGGAACCAATGTAAAGGCATTGGATAATTTAGATGATCTGCACATTCTCTCAATTTTGGTTCTGAAGGTGATTGGTATGAGTAAATGCAATTTTTTTGTACCATGGAAAAAATTACTACTTTAGCCAAAAAAACTGTGCAGTATTATTTTCTGAGAACAAAACTTGTGAAGAGTCATAATTCATGAGTAGTATAAATATCCCACTAGAATATAATGGGAGCTTTCAGAGCAACAAAGAATTTTATATTTGAATTAGAAAAGAGTATATATTAACATTTGCCTGTATTTTACATGATTTTAATAGAAGAACAGAGTTTCTGAAAAAAGTGTCATTCCTCTTTCAGGTTTCATATGCTTAACTGAATCTAGAAACAAGTGAGGCTTAAATGTATCCAGTAAACACAAAAGAAAAGTTGTAGCGTTACTTTGAAGTTGAAAATTATAGAATTATTTGAATATCAGAACTCCACACTATATTTTGCAAATTAGAAACTGGTTTGATTTTTTTTTCCAAAATTAAAAGTAAAGTTTGTCAACAGTGAACAAAATCTGAAGTCCACGCCTTCAGCAGCATGTTTCACTTGCTTGATGTGTCAATAAAACAGCCTGGTTTAGTTGCACAGGATAAATTCTACATTGCTGTATCAACTCGCCTTTAAGAATAGGAAACAGTACTGCTAGTTAAATGACAATTATTAAATTACATTTTGCCACTAAAATAGTTTCCTCTGTTTCTTAGGATGCTATTTCTTGTGTATAATATGATTCTGTAAATATGATACATTAGAATTTATCAAAAGTACATTTCTTGCTAAGGAAGTGGGACATAACATGATTTTAGATTTTATAATTTTAGTCTTGGTGTGTGTGTTTCTGCTGAAATATTCAAGAATTAATTGAAACACTAAAGGTTCAGTTTAAACTTGAAAGCATCAAGTCTGTTTTAATTTTACTAGGGGACATAATTAAACTGTGTTAAATAGAGCAATGTAATACTTTAATTGGATTGCACCTTAGATAGGTAGAGCTTGTTTCACTCGTGATCCTCATTTGATCTTTACCATCGTAACTTTTTTCATTCTTGTATAGAGAATTTATTGCAGCCATCAAAATAACCTCTATCCAGACCGGTTTGCTAGTATAATGTGCGGGAAATTTTTCTAAATTTTGAATTAGTGTGGAGAATTTTCATATGGAGACAAAGGGCATAGAAATGAATAAGAGGTTTTTTATTAATGTATGTGGTCATCACAAGTTCTCTTTATTTTGCCATAGAGGTACTAGTTCTGTTTACTCTTTTCAATTGATAACTTCATTTGTTTTGTCATTTATCACCCTCACTGATCAAATCATTACATTCTGTAACAAGGAAATTAATTGTTTGATTGATGTTATCTCTTTCTGATACATCTAGCTTAAGTTAAAAGAAAGAAACAGAGTTTCAGGTTAAAAATCAAATGTATAAAATAAGTCAATTTTTATTAATTGTCTTTTAGATAAATTAAATTTAAAATCTAATTTACTCTTCAGTAGGTATGCTATTTGGTTTGTGCAGCATTCATTAAAAGATACTGACAGACTTTTTAACTAAAGTTTATTTTCACTGTATTTTCTTTATGGTTTAATGTAATTCTGAGTTCTGCTTCAGGATTTTAATGAAGAGATAATATTTTGGTTATAATATTTAATTTGTTTTAATTTCTCTCAAACATTTGTACAGAAAGCTGTCCTGATTAAGCTATAGCATGCAGTAGCACTGTTTTTATAGCCAAAATATCAAGACTTGCGCACTATCAAAACTATTCCAACATATATACAGTAGTGATTTATGTTAATATGCATGAAAAACATTTGTTAGCTTTTTCTCTACTTTTTTCATTTCCATTGATTTCATTGATTCTTCCCATTATATGCCTTGCTGGCCTATTAAACTACTTCTCTACCTGCTAAAAAGAATTTTTTCATTAAAACAGAAAGGCATTCAGATTACAAGAACTTCTATGTAAGATGCTCAGTAGATAAACAGCTTTCCAAAATTATCATTTTCATGTGAGTATATGTGTATTGGTCAAGAATATATTGTGATTGTGTTGAAGAAGAACTGATATAACTTAACTGGATGTCTATTTGAAATGAATTTGCATGTTGAAACCTGTATGAAAGAGTCATGTTTGGTTTACTGGCAGTGCTCATTTAAAGAAGGAGCAGCTACATTTAAGAGACTCTACAGAAAATTGAATTGCCATGTTAATAATGAAATATAAATCATGTTCCATTTTTTTCCCATATGTAAATACCTGAGGACTGTTCTTGTGATTAATAAAGGTGATGGAATCATCCTATTTCAGAATATCACAAGGTTAAAAAATTCATAGTTTCTAGTAATAAATGTGTTGTTATGCTTGTCAGTCAGTGAGAGGCTCCCATCTATTAGTCTTGTTTTCTAACGAGCTTTACAGCTGATCCTCAATTTACAGTTACCATTCATCAGTCATCACCAACCATAGGAGGTCTCCACTCATGCTGTTACAGAAATCCATCTTATTTCAGTGCAAATCTAAATCTGTATGAAAATAAAATAAAAATTAATATGGATATAATGTATGACCACAAACTGTTAGTTCTGCTAGTAAGCACAGTGTGCAAAAGTTGCTCTTAACTTTAAAGGAAAGATGGTACCTGCTGAAAATGTGTTGTAATTACTGGAGAGAGAACAAGAAGTAAGAAGGATCAGTGTAAACACCATATCCCAATAATACAATTTTAGTAGAAGTGTTACAGTTATTTCAGAAAACCTAGCAAATCTCCATTAAAGGCAGAGATGCTACCATTTGGAAAAAAGTTTGAGATGAGATTTTATTTATTAATTTCTTTCTTTGTAGAGGAACTTTTTCCTCTTTCATTTCTCAACTGTTTCAGTAATTTCGATTTAGCTAAATCCATTTTAGCATAAAATAAAACATTTCTAATCAAACCAAAGATGCACAGACTTTTATACGAAAAGGATTATTAGATCATTTGGTCTGATATTGTATACAGGCGAGATACTAACTTGTGATTTTTACAGCTGAACACAATGACTTCTTTTGTGAAAAAAAGGTATCAAGTGGATATTGTGCCTTCATAAACCTCTGCCTTCAAGACTTTTCCTCCTGCTTTGGTTTCTGCTTCAGAGCTGTGGAGCATCGTGGCTTATCCCCCTCTCTTCCAGAGGTTTCAGTGTAGCAATGTCACCAACATTATTTATTTATTTCTTTGTCCCTTTGAGTGCCTTGCTGCTCCACTGTAAAGTGTTGCACTGAGATTTTGTCCTCCTCACAAGGAATGTGGGGAGAAAGGGAAAATGACCCTAAGGTCAGCCACACCTACCCCGACTGCTTTCTGGCTTCATCTGTCTATGCTCCTTGTTTCTCTTCTGATACAGGCTGGCTTCATTGGATTTTAGTGGGTTTTCTACATAAAAGCCCTGTAGCAACTGTAGGTGTTTCCAATTTTGGCAGTTTAATACTTATTCTGGTATCAGTTTATAAAAAAAATGAGTTGTTGGAAACTCAGTTTATTCCAAGGTAGCATTCCAGTTACTGATTTTAAAAGATTTTAAGAAACACAGTTTTTATAATCATAAGATGTTAAAAATAGGTATCTTCCAATCCATGGGAATAATTTCTGTTAATTCTTTTTATCTAAAAATGCATAAAAACTCGATGCCAGAAGACTTGCCATAATGTTCTCAAAACAGTCTGGTTATCAATGGCACAGATGCGTCACCTTTCTAAAGGACTAGAGGGCTTTTTGTGACTGATTAAATATACATTTGTCCACGCTGTCTAAGGCTGTCTTGCCGTAAATGTTTTCAAATTTGACTTTAGTAGTAATCTGAATTGAACTCTCTTTTTAGTTCTCTATTTTGAGTTTCTGCTGCAACTGATGTATTTACGTGTGTTTTTCAGTGTTAGGTGGAATGTGTATATTCAAAAATCCTTACGAAAAGCTTGACAAGAGACTTTTTAGCTTTGATTTTGAAATACAGGGAAAATGACTACAGAGAGAAAGGTTTAGAATGTGTTTAAAGATGTATAATAGATATTGGGTATACCAACAACTGGATGATCTGGGGGAAAGATGGTAAAGTGGTCAGTTTGACCCTATGTTTGAGAACCTCTACCAAAGTAAGCATAGAAGAACAGAAGTGTTGAAAGGAACCTTAAAGATCGTCTAGTGCAATCCCCCCTGTCATGCACGGGGACGGGTTTCACTAGACCAGGTTGCTCAAGGCCTTATCCAACCTGGCATTAAACACTGTCAGGGCTGGGGCATCCACAACCTCCCTGGACAACCTATTCCAGTGTCTCCCCACCCTCATAGTAATGAATTTCTTCTTCATATCATACCTGTATCTCCCCACTTTGGGTTGAAGTCACTGCAGTTCCTGACAAAGAGTCCCTCTCCAGCTTCCCTGTAGGACATTTCAGATACTGGAAGGTTACAATGAGGTCTCCACGCAACCTTCTCTTCAGGCTGAACAGCCCCAGGTTTCTCAGCCTGTCTTTACAGGTTAGGTTCTCCAGTTCTCTTATCAACCTCATGCCCTTTCTCTGGACTAGCTCCAATAGGTCCATGTCTCTCCTGTGCTGGGGACCCCACAGTTGGATGCAGCACTGCAGGTGGGATCTCACCAGAGAGAAGCAGAGCAGAGGGGCAGAATTGCCTCCCTTGCCCTGCTGGCCACGCTGCTTTGGATGCAGCCCAGGACATGGTTGACTCTCTGGGCTGCAAGTGCACATTGCCAGCTCTCATTGAGTTTTCCTTCCACCATCACCCCAAATCTTCTTCTGCAGGGCTGCTCTCACACTTCTCCACCCAACCCGTAGCCTGGGATTGCCATGACCCAAGTATAGGACCTTGCACTTTGGTTTGTTGGACTTCATGAGGTTTGCATCAGCCCGTCTCAAGCATGTCAAGGTCCCTTGAGACCTGGGCAGCAATGTTTCACTTGAAAATTTGGGAAAAAAAGGTTACCTGATTTAACTCCAAACATTCTTTATTTTTTCAGACTGTGACTGCTAGGTGTGCTTTTTCTCCCTATGTTGACTCCATCTATTATTTCATAATCACTAGAGAACATTCTGTATTCATTAGTCAGTATGCCTGCTTTAGGTACTTGCAGACTACTGGTGGCTGGCATTTGCAGCAGGTATTTTGACCAGTATCTGTTATGTATAATAGATGTTCATATTTACAATTTAATGGGGGGGGGGTGTTGGAATTTTAAAAAGCACTTATTTTTCTATTTTTAATGTTTATCAGCTTTCTTTTAAGGTCAGCTTTATGTAAAATACTGCACTTATTTTACCTCTTTTTTTTTCTTCTCTCTCTGCATATTTACATTTTTTTAGTTCCACAGACTTAAAGAAGTGTCTTTCTGTCTGTCTTCATAAGATTGTTTCAATCTTCTGAGTAAAATTTCATAGAGCCTGTTTGCAGGTGCTGCTACAGCTTTTTCTATTGGCAGGAATGCAAATCTTTTAGATTTAAGTCTTCCAGCTGTATGGGCTAGGTCGGAGTTCTCCTCATGTGGTCAATACTATTTCATTTTCAAGCTTTTTTCTGGGTAAGCTTGTCTGCCTAACACAACCCTCTGGCATAGGTTTGAGAAAACAGTATGACATACATGAATGCTCCATCCTGAAACAGAACCGAAAGCCACCATAAATCATGCATGTTTGTGGCATCCTAAAAGGATTAAAGTGTTACATTTTCAAAAGCCTTGTGTCCATTTATCCAGTATTTTCAGATTAGTTCTGCTTTATTTAGGTAGGCACAATTGCCACAAGTACCCAGGACTTAGCTAGCTTTACCAAATCAGTCTTTCTCGTATACATATGATGAATTAGTAATTCCTTCATAATGGAGTATTGTGATGATAGCTGCTTTAGAATTTCAATTCCTTTAAAGTCTAAAAGGGTGAACCTTTGGAAGTGGATAAAGGGCGTTGTGAATGAGAGGTGCCTGTGGATAAAGAGGCAGGAGCTATCTCTTTTCAACATGTTACAACAATATATTGAATTCTAAGATACCACCTGCCTGCTCTGCTGCTCGGGAAGAGTGGTTTGCAAATGCAAACAGATAAAGAAAATACATTGTAGGATACCCAGATTAATCATAAAACCTCAGGACTTAAATTTCTGCAGGTTGTTTTCTTTTCTTTTGTCCTGACCTCCTCAGAGCAACTTACTATAAACATTTTATACTAATCAGTTGAGCTTTTAGTTGATTAGCTGAATCATGGAAAAGCACTAATTCTTTCTTCTTCCTAAGAGGTAGGGAGTTTTTTCTATGTGGGTTTGGGATAGGTATTTGCTATGTCTGCTATATGCATCTCAGACTATTATGTGTGCTTTGTTTATCTAGTAACATGGTCATGAACACTAAGACATAACCTAGCTTTGAAATAATTTGATCACATAAGGATTACATTGTAAGATTATAGATGCATATACTGGGATCAAACAGATTAATTTTTTAACCCCAGGGAAATACCCTTAGTCCTTAACAACTGTGTTAGAGTATAGGAAAGTATTTTAGCTGGCAAACAAACTAAATTGAAGAAATTCACAATCATAGTTTTCATATCTATGATGCTCTTAGTGTCTGACCATGTTTGTAACTATACAAACAGATTCCTGTTCCTACATGTAGTGTAACATTTAAAATGATTTAGTTGGAATTGCAGTGGGGTGATAGTGTACATTTCAGTTAACAGCACTTTTAAATAAATAATGTTTTTAGTCTTATTAAGAGAAGAATATGGGAAAAGTATGACTGATCACGTATTCAAATAAGTGAAATTCTTTTTGTTAGTTAATGTGTCAGATATAAATATTTTTAGTTGTTCCAGGAATCTCTCACTGATTATTGTTAAAAATACAAGGGTATCAGTTGTCATTTTGTATTTATGCAGAATATAATTTTAAATGTTAAAATTATGTTCATCTTTCCACAAAATATCATAATAATACCCACTGTATTACCTATGTAGTTATTCTACATATGTAGTTTGTGCTTAAGTGCTGTTTTGAATAGAGATATAATGTTCAATTTTTATTAGAACCTAAATAAAAGTCCCTGGCCAGAACTTAGAACTGAAAAGCTTGAAGGAACAGATCCTTCACATAAACAACTTTTTACTCAGGTAGCTTCTACCCTCTGTGCACATGGTACTCTGTGTCACATGGAACCTCTTGAAAGTCCAAAAGCTGGGAATAAGAGAGTGGAACAGAATAAAATATTTCAGCTCGAGGGAGACCTACAACAATCATGTAGCCCCACTGAGCACTTCAGGGNCTGAGCACTTCAGGGCTGACCAAAAGGTAAAGCAGGTTGTTATGGGCACTGTCCAAATGCCCCTTACACGCTGACAGGCTCAGGGCATCATCAGGTTTGACCCCCTTCTATAAAGAAATGCTTCCTAAAGGCAATTCTGAAGCTCCTCTGGCACAGCTTTGAACCATTTCCACCCATCATATCACTGGATCTCAGGGAGAAGAGATCAGCACCTCCCTCTCCACTTCCCCTCCTCAGGAAGCTGTCGGGAACAAGGAGGTTGTCCCTCAGCCTCCTTTTCTCCAAACTAGACAAGCCCAAAACAGTCGCGTAGCAGCTCCTCACCAGACGTGGTATCCAGTCCTTCCACCATCTTTCTTGCCCTTCTCCAGAGACATTTGAGGACCTTCACATCATTCTTAAACGGTGGAGCCCAGACCTGCACCCAGCAGTCAAGGTGAGGCTGTGCCCTAAGGCTGAATATGAAGGGACAACCCCCCGAGCCCTCTCTGCGACCCCAGAGCCTCTCCCAGTTTAGACTTGCGTCGCATTTCTCTATCCCAGGTGCAGGATTCGGCATTTTGTCTTGTCATTTTCATGTCACTGATGATTGCCAGTGCTCCACTGTACACAGATCCCTCCCTCTGCAAGGACTCTAGTCCCACAAGAGAGTCAACAGCACCTCCCAGTTATCATCAGCAAACTTACTAATGGTGCATTCAACTCCT
>WBMZ01008656.1:0-83763 GCA_013400975.1 Atrichornis clamosus | reverse complement strand
GGGACAAAGCCCGGGGCGGCGGCGAGGGGGCACCGCCCGTCTCCCTCCGCCCCGCACTACTTCGCCCCAGATGTCCCCGCCGCCGGAGGGGAAGGGGGGCGGACCAGGGCGGGGCCGGAGCGGGCGGAGCGGGGAGCGAGGGAGGCGCCGAGGAGGGAGAGCACCGGGCGGGCTGAGGCAGCCGCGGAGCGGGGTGGCCGCGGCCCTGGCACGGCGGCGCCCGGGGGCGGGAGCCCAGGGGCCGGGCGGAGGAAGAGGAGGGGCGCGGGCAGCGGGGAGAGGAGCCGTCTGTAGGAGCCGCCGCGCCGAGGCGGCGGCGGAGGTGAGCGAGCGGCGGGAGGAGGCCCCTGCCCGGGTGGGGCTGACAGTGGCCCCGGGGCTGGGGGTCCCCGCCGGGCGCGGAGCGGGTGCCCGGAGTCTCCGTGCGGAGCCGGGTGTGTGCGCGGCGGAGGGCGGCGGGCACGGGGCGTGTGGCGCCGCGCCGGGCGGCGAGAGGCAGAGGGAGGGCTGGGGGCGCTTCCCAGCTGCTCGGGGGTTTTCCCGGAGGGAGGTGGTCGCGCTGCCAAGTGACTCCCGAGCCGTGCGTGCGCGGCGGTGCCCGGGCTGGGAGGGCTCGGGGCGCGGGGTTAAAGCCCGGCCCGGGATCAGGGGGTGGTTTGGGGTGCGGGGGTGTCGCGGAGGGGACGGGGCGGTGGCGCGGGGTGTCACGCCGTGACCCCGGGGCTGCCGGGCGCCGCTGCCGCGAACAAAGAAGCGTGCGGGGAGCAGCGCTGCCCTGGAAGACAAACTCCCAAAAACGCCCGCAGCCGGCAGGAGGAATATGGGGTGAGGAGAGGATTCGGTGATGAAGCCGCGTTAGGAGGAATGTTTCTAGGATGGAAGGATATATTCAGTTCTCCTCGGGAGAAAAGGCAAGACTTGCTGTGGTTTTGAAGCCACTGTCATATCTGTTCATTGTTTGTTGTTGCGGTTTCTGCATGTGGCTAATCACATCTCGTAATAACAAATCTTCTTTAAAACCGCTCTTTTGATTAACTGTATTAGCAAAAATAAGGAATAAGAGCCCTTGACTTTGCTCTTTGTTGTCTGCAATTGCAGCTGACTGAACTATGACTTGCATGTAGGGTTAAAAGTGCTGTCTCCTTTATTTCAGAGCTCTAGGGGAAGATGTTGTCTCTTCTGACATCTTGCGATTGAGATACCTGAGAACAGGTTCAGTAAGAATCTAAGTTCCTGAAGAAGACACTACGAATGTATTGAAATAAGGAGCTGTAAACAGTTTTTTTCCACCCTGTCGTCTATACTGCATGAGAAACCATAATGTGAAGCACTTCTCAGACACTCTCCCAGATGTATGAAGTCTGCAAAGCTCACTGTCCAGACTGACTGTTTTAGTCAGTGGAATTTGCCACATTTGTGGTGTGTGTATAGTACTCTGAAGAAAAATCCCTTTTTTTATAAAATTCCCAGAAGGAACACTTTATTATGGACAGCTTTTTCTGTATGTATATCCAGAGAGATTAATGCCCAGAGTTGAAAGGCATTTAGCATACACTGCAAAGTTGGCTCCCCCTCAGTTTTTCCAGATGTATTGTCTCCCGTGTACCCTGGGAACACACACAGCCGCGTAAACTACAGATGCAGCCATGGAGTTGCGTGAACTTGTGAGCCACACGAGAAGTCTTGCTGAGCCTTGGTACCAGCCAGCGCTCCACGATGTCAGCTGAGCTGTGATTGTGCCATGCTGATGCTAACAAAACACACCAATGGAGTGACACCCTTCCTGCGAAGAGGCTGTTAAGTTTTACGAGGAAGATTGACTGATTGCCATCACCTCTGTCACAGGAGATTGTTCAGTGAGATGAACGCCTGCCTCCCTGGCCCGGGATGTTGAAGTTCTGCTGCTGCTTATGACACATCCAAGAGAAGAAGCTTTATAAAATGGCTCAAACCAGCTTGCTGCAGGGAAAGCAGTTTTACTGTAGGGAGTGGGTTTTCCACAAGCTTCAGCACTGCCTCCAGGAGAAAGCTAGCTGCGGCATTAGTGCTGCCAACAAACCATCTCTTGTAGCGAATTCTGGGAATAATACCGGTGTTGTCTCTGGGAAAGGAGCTGCCTGGGGTGTATTGTTGGTAGGAGGGCCCGGTAGTGGGAAGACAGCCCTCTGTACTGAGTTACTGTGGCCAAGCTCACCTGCAAACCTGCAAAGAGGCTTGCATCGCCAGGCTCTAGCCTTCCATTTCTGCAGGGCCCAGGACTCTGACACACTCTGTGTTGGAGGCTTTATTAGAGGTTTAGTCACACAAATATGCCGCAGTGGACTGATCCAGGGATATGAGGACAAACTAAGAGATCCTGCTATTCAAAGTCTCTTGCAGCCCGGGGAATGTGAGAGGAACCCTGCTGAAGCATTTAAAAGGTAAAAACAAACTTAAAAAAAAACAAACCCCTATTGAGAATAAAACCCAAATAAAAAAAACCCTGCTGTTTAGGTCTTCCTTCCAGTGAGACTAAGATGCAGGTACGTTAAAACATGTTTGTTTCATGGCTTGTTATCTCTGTCAGAGCTTGCAGACCTACCATGGAAACATCTAACTTTGTCATTATAGCTGACATAAATAAATATTTACTTTTAAAACAAAGCTTATTATTAATAGTCAATTTATTTACATTTGTATATTAATACCCTCAGATGTAACTGGGTGTTTTGGAAAGACTTGAAAGTAATTGACTTCAGAGTGGAAAAAATCTAGTCCATGGTCTTCATGTGCCATAAAGATAGGGCAGTTGTCCTTTACAGACCTGAAACAGACCTTATAGGACCCTTGGAAAAGCTTCCAATAACATGCTCTAAGAGGAAACTGGGCTAATGGACCTCTGGGTCTGATCCAGCACATCGGTTTTATGTTTGTCTAAAAATATGTGGTAGGAAAATGTCAATTAACTCCTTATGTTGCTTCTCACAATATGCACAGATTATGTCAGATCTTTATTGCTACTTATTTTGTAAGGACCTCAAAAGTGTTGAGGGAATCAGAAGTTGATCAGGAGGGCTCACCCTGCCCCTTAGATGGTTTGTCAGCTATCTAAGCTGAATGGAAAAAGCCCAGATTTTTGGATTTTTAGCGTTACCTAACAAACCAAAGTCTTCAGAGTGTGTCATTGAAAATTTTGTTTCTATAAGGATCTATAAAAGACTGTATTACATGTATATAGCAGTATATATCCATAGATCACTTAGAACAATGTACAGTGTTGAGCACAGCCTGCGCAAGTGTATGTCTATTGATCTTTATTGCTTTGGGTCACAATGAAGGAAAATTCATAAATGATAAGGCTTGTCTGCATCAACACAGCTTCAATCGATTGTGTTACCAGTATAAAACTTCTCTGGAATGTTGTTTAAACTGAAGTTTTGTAGTACTGTATAGTGGTGTAACTTGGTGGTACTTGAGGGATAATTGGCTGATGTTTGCAGTATAAAAAAATTTCTCTCTTCTATTTTTTTTTCTCCCCTGACTACTGAGAGTGGGAAAACAAGTACTGAGGTTGAACTGTAGTGCTTGCTCTTACTGTCATGGTGGTGTAAAAGAGTCTTCTAGTTCTGATGGCTGTTATGTCCTTGCCTGCTGAATAAACAGGATGCATGTCTATATTGTTCTCAGTGTAGTGTCTTAAAACAAATAGTCTGAATCGAGACCAGTTCTGGATTTTTTGTTTGTTGCTAAGTGAAAATGCAACTTCTAACAGCTATTAAGGTCCTAATTTCAGAAGTATTAAACCCTCTTAATTTCTAATGAATAAAAACACTGTGCAATTAAGTGTCTATAAATGGAATAGCAGACTGGCCACCTAGCTTCAGGCAGTCTTTTAAAATCATGAAAGTGGATTAATCTGATGAGTAAGAGCCTGTTTATGTTAAAAAGTCTATTACAAGTAAATCTTACTAATTTAGTACAGGCAAGTTCTCTGTAAGAGCTGGAATCCTTCCTCTGTTTTAAACATGATTGCCTTACTGCACAGAACAGCAGCTAGGTAAATGTCTTTAGACAAAAATGCAACCTAGAAATATAAAATATGAAAGATACTTGTGAGTCAGGTTAAGCTTTTTAGACTTATTTTTATGAACACTGGGTTTAATGATGGTCTGTTTGAGTATTTAGGTCAATATATAGAGTTCTTGGTTTGCACTGAAAAAATAAATAGACACAGCATCCAGTAACAGTCTTTTCCCTCTCAAATTTTGCAGCACTGATTGTGAACTCCTATTACGACACTAAAAATACTTGGAGTGTACAACATAATCAGTCAAGGAGATTTTTGGTTTTTTTGGCCCTTCTTGTATTCCCTTGCTGCCCACTTACCCTGATCTCCTGCTCTCTAAAGCAGCTGTGGTAGATGGTCTTCATTCTCCTATTTCAGATTCAGGGGAGATGAGGTGTTAGAGACAAGGTGCTGTACTGGGAATATAAGTTTTCAGCACTGTGGCAGGGGACCAGGAGGTGGCTGTTGACAGCAGTACCACGAGCTTGTTCTGCTGGGTGATACAATCTCTGTCCACAAACAAGAGGCACTCGGCAACCCCCTTCCCGCCGTCAAATACCCCAGTCATTTGTTAATTGAACTTCTGCTAACGCATAAAGCGTGCAAGAAGTGTTTAACAAGAGTGTAAGCTAGGGTGTTGTGTGGTTTCTAAGACTTGCCACTGAGCACTTCAGTCTTCTGCTCCGGTGTGTTTATAGTTTATGTTAAGTGAAAGTTGTTGTAATGTGAAATGAGTTCTAGGAAGACTTAACAGTCGGATGATTGCATATCACATTGTGTAAGGCACTGAAACAGCATAAAGTGCTTGTCGCAGTGCTCCATCGATTTTGCCTTACTTTAGTTTATTCAATAGAAGAAGGGAAAGATTTTTCAGTAAAGGCACTGTCAAATTTTTGCTCTGCTTTTCACGGCTACTCCAGACCCAGCCATGTATTCATGGCCTAAAATGGAAAGACTTCTCTTCATAAGATCTAAACACTATGACACCACTCTATTTTTGTGCTAATTGTCCTGGAAATACTAAGAAAAAAAAGCTTCCTAGTGTCTTGTAACATGACAGTTTATAAACAGTATAAAGTTTTTTAGTTAAAACAGTGAAATGTTTTCCTAAAGGATGTTTTTTAAATGGATTTTCAGCAATCCTGATGGTCATAGTGATACATGTACAAGTGATGACCCAGAGAGTTAAGATGTTTCTCACGCTGTTTGAATGTGTTACTTTAAAAGTTTCTTACACATTTATAAATTTAACATGCCCTAAAAATTCTTTCAGGGGCAGATCTTGCAGATTTGAAGCACTGGAAGGGCTGAATTATACAAGTGCATTTAACATTTAGCATTTGTTGCTGCACTGACAGCTGAGAGAAAGAACAGCTACTTACATCACTTTTCTTATCAGGCACCCAGTACAGGAGCAGAAAGCAGCCTGAAATTGTAGGGAGAGTGCTGAACCCTCACACTTAAATTTTTGGTGAAAGTAAGGCGGAAGGGAAGGCAAAAGATGTTACAGACACCTAAAGTTAAGAAGAAATGACGTGTGAAGCTGAGAGTATTTAATTCCAAAGGTCTTTTAGGCCCTTCTTTGCTAAAAGTTAAAATCTGAATAACCCAAATTTTGTGATACTATCTCTAGGGTTGATTTGGTTGTGCTGCAGCAAATTTATATTTCCAGCGACTTGGTGGGAATACAGGCAGGTACCAGTTATGCAAGGGCATGAGGACACGGAGGAACTCTGACATAAACTGTGGATAATGCTGAAATTGGTGTAAACTAGGCTGTAGAAGAGCATTTCCCTTATGTTCCTGGTTCATGTTTTTCAGACAGGAGATGACATTAAACACTTTCAGACAGCAGGGATGTAATTCCCACGTGTTGTGCTGCAGTTAGGATTCTTGGTGGGAGGCAGAGCTTGGTTAATTCACAGCCCAGAAAGTGGCTGTTACTAGAAGTGTGGGCATAGTGTGGGCAGTTTATCCTGCTAAGTTGATTTGTTTTGCAGCCATTGAGTTTGAAAGATGCCCATGACCAGAACTTCTGGGTCAGTTTCAGAGGATTTAGAGATGGAACATGTTAAATAATATAATGTTTTTAAACTTGCACTAACCACCGTTAGTGTGTGTTGGTCTTGTACAGACTTAAACTTTGAATTTTGCTTGGGTGTGTTGCTAAATTTAATAACTCACCAAAAAATGGTGAATTTCCACATCTCCCAGCAGGTTGGTGCAGATGGAGCTGCTTTGCTCTCACAGGTGAAGTTTCTTTCCGTCTTCTGCATGTCTTTTCAGGGAACTTCAAATCTTGTGAGACTTTTCATGTACTTATTTCTCACATACTGGATTTGGGTCGATGATTTTTGCTTGTGAAGTATCCTAACATTTTATTACTGAAGTATTTCTAATACCATGACTATAATGTTAGAGGGTCTGATCAAAGTGATTTTTATTGGAGGAAAAATGAAGCTGTGAATTCAGATTTCCACTTATTTGCATTGTTAAAATTGGATTTCCATGCAATTCCCTGATCAGTAGAGACTCCCCCCCCCCGCAAAAAAAATGGAAATAAAGTAAAAAAAAACCGAGAGAGAGTTGCTGAACAAATCTGTGACTGTATAAGAACTTTATGGAAGTTTTCTAAAGCTGATGTTACATCCACTTTACCAAAAATGAACATAGGGAAGCTATACTCCAGAGCTTAGCTTTTTTTTTTTTTTTTTTAAATCCCAGAAAGTACACCAGGTTCTATGCATGCTGGCGCTAAATTCAGTGTAATGGTTCCTTTTGCAGATTCGCAGACTGTCACAGCTTTTCTAACTCCTGAGCTCTGCGTGCACAACAGATCTGTAATTTAACATGACCAATAACGTTAAGTGATATAAAAAGCCAAGCAGTTTTACATTTCTCTGGAATAGGCAAATATCTGTAGGCTTGACTGTAAGAGGTGTGAGAGGTCATGTAAGGTTCTCTGCTGACTGCAACTTCGAAGCAGGGATTTATGTTGATGAAACTGGAAAGCCTTGTATGAGTGGTGTGGGTCACTCCTTTGGACAGCGTTAAAGCACAACAGGTCTTGTGCCCATAGGTGTTATCTATGTAAAGTTACTTCTCCCTGCTTGGAGAACTCCAAAGGATTGAGCCTCTGGTGTTTTGTCTTTGGCAATATAATGGAAACCTCATTACGGCAGAATTCAGAGGACGAACCTGGGAGTGTCAGCCAATGCTAACAAGCATTTCCTCCTCCCCCAGCCCTTCACCTGTATTGACTTTCCATGCTACTAAGTTTTTTTTTAATCTTTTTTCCCTTTTCCCTCAAGAGTTGTGTATCATCAGAAAGTTGCAAGTTGTGGGTGATAGAATTTTTACTCTTATCTGAATGATATATGGTGGAAACAAGTTTTATTTCAAGTTTTGGATTGTTTGACAATATAGAAAAACACTGGTTTGTTCAGCAAACGTTCTGTGACTTTTGTCCAGGGACTGTCTGTCTACAATATTGAAATGCCATTTTTCTTGCCATTGATTAAGCATTGCTGAAGGAAAAGTTTAGACATTGAGTTGCATATGATAACAGATGAAGTGTGAAGAAACTGTTCATTTTTAGAACTCCTTGTACCATCTCTGAAGTCAGTAATATAATTCAAATTATAATGGATTGTGTAGGCTTTATTGAACAATTAGTGAGCTTTTTGCTGGTTTGGAGTAGCTTATTCTTAATTGCAAAAACTTAAGTGTGTTTTGGAGTAAATTTGAGATGAATTAGGAGTATCCTGACTATAATGGGGTTTGATATTTTACCCTACAGACTTTGAGTTTTCCTTGCTGGTGAATTAACCACAGAGTGTGCTTCAGCACCTAAATTCTGAGACTGCTGTGAAAAGGGAGCAGTGAGAGGCAGCACACTGGAGACAGAGATGCCTGAGCTTGGGCTCCTGGAAGCCCCAAAGCTGCTGGAATTTCTAGCAATTTATAAGACATTAGTAATTCAGTATTGATCTTTTATAGGTAATAAATGTCTCAGTTTTTCTCGCCCAGGTCTTAGACTGTCTGGAAGCGATCTACATCCTTTTCTCTAATCTACTTTCTTTTGGAAAGTGTTGCTACAGACCCTTTCCTTGTTTCCACAGCTTGGTAGCTGTAGCTTTGTAGTGGTTACAGGGAGGGTGTGAATATACATGTCAGGCTCTCTTAATTTTGTAGAGCTATAAATGGTGGAAACAAAGCCAAGGACTAACTGTATCCTGTTTCGTGTGAAGAAAGACCTAAATGCATAATGAATTAATTTACAAGACCCTCTAAAGAAGAAAGTTGTTAAACTTCCAGTGTGCGTATTCATCTACCACATGTAAAGTTCAAATGTGCAAGTGAATGTTTTGAACCTTGAAAAGGTTGGAAGGGAACATCAGGAAAGTCACAGCCAGCATCTCCTTTCCCAGATAGAAGAGACTGAGAGATGCTGGTTTCATCTGCTCTTGTGCTTCACAATTCTTCTAGAAAAAAAATCCATATGTTACCCTGAGTTGTCTTTTTCTTGCTATATTCTAAGTTTGTTACTGCTTAGGGTGTTCTCCAGAGACACAGAGAATAGATTCGTTCTTTCTGTTTTGGGACAGCCTTTTACATCTTTGAATACAGCTTGTATTCTCTTTCATCTCAATTTGAAATTAAATAATTTCAGCTTGTTAGTCTGTTCTCAGAGGTCACACCTAAGAATATGACATTAAAAAATCCCTTAGCTAAATAAAAGGTTTCGGTGTCTAAAGGGAATTTTTCTTAGCAATGTTTCAGATGTGTAAATAGGCAACATTCTTCTTCTGTACTTCCCCAGATTTTTGTCCATTCCTACATATTTCACTTATGCTTGACTAGAATCCTGAAGCTAGTTGGATCCAAGCCCAGAGGAGCTTGATCTGGTACAAGATTGAATTCTCCTCTTAGTAGGAGTCATAACCATTTTCAGTTAAAAATGATCTCATTACAGTTAGAATCAAGTTGGTTTGTTTATTTATGATTTATTTTATACTCAGAAATGATGGAGGCAAGATGTCAACTGCAAATCATGCCAGTTTATGGATGAGATGAGAAACTATTTCTGTAAGAGCACGCACAAGAGGTTAAAAAGAATCTGCCTACTCAGCCTGTATTTCCAGCTCAATGAAAGTGGAGTCGCAGAAGGTAAATTTGGTCTTGTGAGAGCATCTTGACTCTGCTGGAGCTTCTGAGTATTTACAAGTACCTGGGGCATTAGACTTCTAGCTGATGCTGTGTTTCATAGGAAACTGTGTTCTGGTGTTTTCCACACCCTTAGAAAGTTGAGCGTTGCCTGAAGCTTAAGTACTTTGTGGCATGTTTCTCTTTAGGCTTTTCCCTTAAATCTGTGGAGTTAACGGGTCACATAGCAGCAGTGAGTGTTTCTGCCAGAGCAAGTTGCATGTTCCTCTTTCATTGTATGGAAGCACAGCCTACAGACTGAACATAATACCGTTTAAGGTTTTAACCTTTTCAGATTAAATTACCATAAGAAAGTTTCCCCAAGGCATTTTAATAATGACAACTTACATAGACCTTTTTGTCTTCTACTTCTATAGGCATTAACATTTTGGCTTTAATCAATGTGGCTCAGACTTAAACCTTACAGGTTTTCCTATAAGCTGTTTAGTTAGATGGACCTTCATAGCAATTCTTACTTGTTAATTATTTCCCTTCCCTTCAGTCTTCTATGCACATGTTCATAGCTTGTGCCAGGGTTTAGGTTTCTTTTCCTTTCTTCTTTTTCAATGGAAAAATGAAAAGGATTTGGCGGATTGTGAAGTAGAAAGGACTTAGTGTGTCTTATATACTGAGAGAAGATAGTATTGAAATATTGCCTCCTGAAAGCAATGACTTGAAGAGGTTTCAGTTTCTTGTGTGTGGTGGTCACTGGGAATGGTGAGAAATTTTCTGTCTTTGTCCAGGAGCAGGAGTGTTTTAAATAGTTAATGCAAAAGCAGTTTGTGATTGAAGAATTACTGCTGAAAAAGAAATAATCAGCCAAAAAGGGCAAGAAAATACTTACATTGACTCAAGGGTTGAGTTGTATATCGGTATTCAAAGGTATTGCAGAGGAGCTGCTGGAAGGAATGGAGCTGGGTAGGTTCCTGGTACAATTGTGGACATCAAAATGTGGTAAGATAGCATGAAAGAAGAACTGAAAATGAGATAATGAAAAGAAGGCAACTGGGGAAATTTACATAATGAAATAAAAGGGGAAACCAATTGGAGTCAAAGCCCTCTCTGTGTTGCATATTTGCAGATACCTTCACACAAAGCAAGGACCAAAAAGTCTGGTAGATAGAAGACCATCAGACTTTCTGGCTCAGTTGTGGATGCTGCTGTTTAAATTGATGGGAGTGGGAGGAAGGATGAAATAAAGGATCATATGTGAGTGTACTTTCAGTCCACAGCCCATCCATGGTGTCTTTTCCTTGGTTTTTAACCTGTCATGTACTAATAAGAGTTGGTAGTACTGGTGGTTGTGCAGAGAAAGGGAGCTGGGCTGTGCAGAGATGCAGGTTGTGTGCTGAGGATCCACGGTACCTTAGAACATGAGAGAAGGAAGGGGCCATGGCAGCACCTTATTTAAGGTTATTTACAGCATCACGGAGTTGTCCGGGAAGAAACAGAAAACTGTTCAGAAGTTTTAGGTTGGTTAAGGAAAATACCAGCAGTATAGAGATGATAGTAACAGGAGTAAACCTCATGAGGAAAAACTGTTAAGAATGGGATTACAGGATGATTTTCATCTCTGAGCAGTTAATTGACAAGTCTTGGTTTAACTACATCAGCTCTCCTGCAGTGATAGTGAGCATGGTACAATCACTAAGCTCTCTGTCCTTTTTCTACACTTTCCTGGAGTACAGCTCAGCAGGACATTAGAAAAAAAGCTCTGGCTGTAGGTAAAGTGCAGCTGATCTGTGATAGGAGAAATGGTGTCCTATATGATTTTGGGTTACCCTAAATGATCGAAGGAGTATGAACTGCCTAGTCTAACAGATGGAAACTCAACAGTAAACAACACACCACAAATCATTCCGTGTTTCTATATTTTTTCTGTTTAGTACCTTCTTTTAATTTTAAATTGTGATTAAGTTTTCATCCACAGTAAACAATTTGTGTATAAAATGTTGGAGAGGAGGAAGAGGAAGATGTATTTTCTGTCACGTGTTCTGTTGTAGTTAAGGCATATAAATATGGAGCTGCAAAATTAGTTCCAAAGCTAAATGCATCAGTGCTGTAAAATACTAGAGTCAGGTCTACATGGTGCTAACCTATCTGGTTTTTGAAAGCAAGTTGGGGAGAAAATATCGAAAGCATCTATTGGAGATTTACAGTCAAAACAGAGAAACTGTATCTGCTTGGGGCTGGGGGTGAAAAAAACCAAATCACAAGATAACTAATATGGCCCCAAAGTGATGCATGAGGCACGTATGCTGTGAATTGTACTTTGTGGAGTATGGGAGAATGATTTTGAATGGGACTCACGAATGCTCCATCTGTTGCCTCTTCACCTAAGAGAGTGCAATTAAAGGTTAGGATAGTGCGTTTTACTAAGACAGAAAATAAGATGGATAAAGATATGTGGTAATACAAACGTAGTAGGAAAGCTGTCTTAAGTTCTTGACTAGGAAGGTAAATTCTTAACAGTTTTTCATCTGGTATTTGTGCAGAGGATTTTCTCAAAATGAGGTTGGACAGTATAATCTTACAGTCAGTTCAACAGTGGCAGTGTGGGGTGCTTTATGATGATGTGCAAGACATGACATAGGCAGGTATAGAGTGACTTGATTAGGGAATGATCATGATTTTAAAATGTCTGTTGTTTAGCCTGGTTCTTCCTGGCAGGCAGTTCAAGAACCCCCTGTTCTGAAAAAACAGCTTGTTGCTGAAACAGCCACTGCAGCACCTGTTCTTCTTGCTTTCCCGTCAGTAATGTTGGGGGTATTTTCCCCTTTGGAATCAGATGATTAGGAAAACTCTAATTAATTTGGGGAATTGTCAGAGTGAACTGAGGTAATAATGGTAGCTTTTGTAGTGTGTGTATTAATCTCCTGTATTCTCCTGTTTTATGGCCATGGAAAAATAGAACATAGTAAACTAACTGGAGAGTAAACTAGCATATAGCCTGACAAAAGCCCCACAATTGAATTGATTCAGTGCAGTTTTCTACCTGTCTCATCTGGGGTTTTTTGGTTTCTTTTTGTGGTTAGCATTTCTTTCATGGCAGCAAATACAATCATATACCTGGAAAGCAATATCTGTTCCTTCAGTTGTGTTTATGCACTGCATAAATAGAGAGGAAGAAAAAGGGATTTTTTTTCTCTGTCTCCAAAACATAGAGTAATACCTACAAATTCAAATGCCTGTAAAGCTACAAGAATTTCAGTTCTGTTGTGTTCAGATAACACTGCTTATAAAAGCTACATTTTTGTTTAACAAAGAAATACTAGTTTTTCTCTAAGGAACCAGGTACTTAGTAACGAAAGCTGAAAAGACAAGATATACAGATATATATACAGATAGATAGATATAGATATATAGATATTTTTCACTTCCTTGTAGTTTTGGTTTCATAAATGATTTACAACTAGCCTTGTAATTTTAATACATTCTGTTGCATATTTAAACTTGTTAGTTTTCTTACTGTGGTACCCCACTCTTACATGTTGCATTTCAACCACAGGCTTCTGAATATTTGCAAAGTAAGTTATTATCCTAACTTTATGTAGATGGAAAATAAGGTGCGGTATAGGCAATTCTCTCATTTCTACAAATAATAGATTTCAGTGAGTCTGATTTGATGCTTTCATCTCATGGATTTGATGTAAAGTGTACTTTCTTTGACACCTTCTACTTTTTTTAGAAAAAGAGAGCGATAGAGTTGTGGGGAAAAAAACCAAAGTGAGAACTTAATTGATGCATAATAGAAAGAAAAGCATTGATTTTTGACCCTAATAAAACAGCTTTAAAGCAACACCTGATGGATGACAAATTCCAGGAATAAATATTAATAACAGCGACTTGGACAACAGCTCTCAAAAGCTAGGAATGGAGGAGGAGGGGAAATAGGCTTAGTCATATAGGTCACAGGACAGACAAAGAAGATAAGTCAGGGAGTAATCAAATGCCTTAGGTGTCTTTACACTAATGCAAAAAAGGTAAGGGGTGAACAAGCAGAACTGGAAATTTTAGTATGTAGTCAGGACTGAGTTCAGTGCTCTAAAAGATGTGTCAGGATAACTTGTATAACAGGTACGTGTTAAAAAAAAGTACCTTGTTTTGTACACAGTGTGCTTGCTTGTAGTTCTGGAACAAGCTAAAGAAATTAAAGCCACTGTAAAATCTCTGATTGAAATACATATTACCACGTGTGGTGATAGTTCTACATGTGGGATTTCTATTTAAACGTTTCTTGGCAAACGTTTCTTTCATGGACTGTAAATCAAACTACCTACCAACTACCTATCAGACCATCTAAAAGTTTGCCTGCTTTGTAAAAGTAGAGTTGTTGGTAATTAAAAGAGATTCCCACACCTCTAAACCATGGCTTTTTAAAAATACAAGTGCTTTACCAAATCAGCAAGCTCAAGTAAGCTAAGCTGCTTTAAGATAACAAATGGCATTATCCATGGCATAGAATTTGGATGATAATGTCTACATAGTTGAAAAATTTGAATAACAAATAGGAGATAAACATCAGCTGGGAAGGCATGATACAAGCAGGAGCCTTGCAGTGACCGTACTTCTAATGTCAAAGAGAAGAAGATAGCTGGTGGGGAGACATAAATTTGCTTCAGCCAAATTTGAAAGAATCAGCTGAGGAAATTAAAGCAATCTTTTGAAGATTGCTACTGACTATGAAATGACCTTAAATGCTTGGTTGGGTTAATGGTTGGACTCAAATCTTTTCCACCCTATATGAGTCTGTGATTCTTTGTTTAGAAGGGGAGGAGAAAGAGGAACAAACTAAAAGATGGAGATATTAGTGACCTCAGATGATTTGTGAGTAAGATCTCATGAAGACAAGTATAGTGAAAGAAAGGAATTGGCTGGAAAGAGCACTGAGGTCTCAAAACACTCTCTTAATAATGTCCAGTTCAGTGAAACTGAGCCCCTCATCTTTCATGCATTAAACACTAGCAGGAAGGTGACAGAGCAGCTACTAAACATGAAAGTGAAAGAGTAATGCAATAATGAGGGCAAGACTGAAAGTTCAAGGTGCATTGGTCATGTTTCCTGTGAGGTGCGTTTTATATGAAATAACTCCATACATATGTTAGCAGAAAAAAAGAGAATATTTACCAAGTGTTGGTCTGCTGTTCCTTGGGGTGTAAAAACTGATTGCAACAGAAAAGCTAAAATTTCAGTGCTTGTGTATATTGTCCTTTCTTAAAAACCAGTCATTTTGCAGTCAGCTAACATAATTAAAACTAGCGAAAAGGAGGTAAGATCAAAGAAGAACATAGCCCAGACAAAAACCCCAAACAAACAAGCAAACAGAAACCCAACATAGAATAGGTGAGATTTTTTCGAACTGTTACTGATTGTCTTCAAAGGACAGGTTATCATTATCAGGGTGGTTGAAAATTCAGATTTGAAAGAAAAATGTGTGTATTTAGTGCCTCAATTTAGGAAGGGATAAGAAAGGCATGGGGAATTCGAAGCGTGTCAGTTGAAATGAAAAATGCCAGAAGAAATAATCAGACAAACTATTTGCAAGCAGCTGGAAGATAACAAAGAGTTGAAAAACAACTAACGTGGTATGATAAATTTAATCTAACTTCTGTTTGGAAGAGTCACAGGACTTGTGGATAAGGGATAACCAAGAATGTCATCTTGACTCCAGGAAGGCTTTGCTTGCATGAGACTCATGCAAATAGGCCATGTGCAAGGTGGAACTATATTTGGCTACATGGAATAAGAGACTAGTAACTGTAGTTAGAATAATTATCAGTAGTTCACTTTCAAACTGACACAGCACATCATGTTGGTTTCAGAGTGGTGTGTCCTGTGTTGTTCCTTTTCAGCCTGTTCCTTAATGCTGTCAGCTGACTGGAGGGAAATGGTTAATAATTTTGGGTACTACTGGCTTCCTTGTATTGAGCCTTGTGTTATCTGTGGGACAGAAGTTACAGGGCAGGAAGTACAAGCAGGTAAAGCTTAGGCACACGAAGGAAGGGGGAAACTTCCCAATTTCAAGAATACTGAAGCACTGGAATGGATTGATTAGGGAGACAGTATTGATCATTGGAAATATTCAGGAACGCCTAGGCTTGTATCTCTCAGGGATGACAAATGTAGAGCTGATACAGCTGTAGGTGACCTCTCCATCGCTATAAAACGGAACAGCGAGAGTTTGTGGACAACACATTGCACTTTCTTATATTCCGTGTACTCTCCTCCTCTTTTCCTTTGGGGACACAGATTTTTGTATGTCAGACTCAGTAGTTTAGAACATATTGTACATGTTAGGACATATGGCAAGTGTATTCCATTTAAAATTTAGTCAGTCAACCTACTCATGGTAGCAGTTGTGAATGGTTTTCTGTCGCAGTTGTCTGTCCTTTATAGTAGCCACGTTGTTTGCAAACTGTTCTGGGCAGTCCAGCTGTTACACCAAAATATTTGCTCTTAAGGCTTCTATTTTCTGAGGTATCAAGTAAGGCCACAAGCAGATCTGCAGGCAGTGTTTTATGTACAAAAATCACCTTTGTATTTGTATGATACGGTAGGAGGTCTCTAATCAATACCCATGGCATGTTTCTGTGGGACTGGTGGCGCTGGTTCGACCATAAACTCTGCTTTTGTCTGGCCTGATGCCCTAGAGCTGTCTTTTGTGCTCTCCTTGTGGGGCTGCAAGTCTGCCTTACAATTGCAGATACAATCCAGGTTGCTACAAGACATTGCAAAATCAGGTATTGAGTTGCTCAAGACTTGCCTGCTGTTTCTAATTCACCACTTCTGAAAAGGCCAGACCCTTGATTTACATCTGTGTACTTCACCTAGAGCTTTCCCAATAGGTGATTCTCAGGGTGGGTTTTGTTTTGGTTTTTTGTTTCTTTTCTGCTTTCTGCCCCTTCCTTCGTAAGATTAACCGTGGTTGGATAGAATTGTTAAAGCCAGTTTGTCTTCCTGTGCAGCCTGCAAATGAATAATTTACTAGAAACAATAACCTGTATTATACTGTACCCCATGAGTGCATCTTAATTCCAGTGTAGCACTTCGTCAGAAAGTCATAATCAGTTGCAGTACACTTCATCTTGTAAAAAAATTACAGAATGAGTACCTTGATAACCTGATCAGATCCGTCGGCGTGTGCACAGGTGTGCACACATCCAACTGGGTCACCCCACTTTTGCCCTGTGGTTTACTTTGCAGCTTTTTAAAGTGTACAACTGTTCCATGCTTTGCAAACCTTGTATTTCATAAATATTCCCAGTCAGTTAAGGGTCCCGTGTGTGTGTTTTTCAGGATGTTATTACCAGTGTGAGCAGCTGGGAAATTAGTAAGAAGGAAAGGCCTGTATTGCACATGTATTTAGTGCCAAGAATTGGGGTGTTATCGTACAGAAAGCAGCTACTGGATTTGAACATTAGTTTCCCTTTTAATCATTAGCCAGAATGCATTATTAGGCAGGTAAATAAACTGTTTACTGTAAGTCATCCATAAGACGTAAATGCCTTGTCACAGGACAAAATTCACTTCTCTACAAACAGTGCTGCAAGCAATTTGTAAAGATGCTCTGGTTTTTCTTTCTGTGTGAATACAGCTGCTGAAAGTACTTGAAAAGAGGGTAATATTTCATCAGCTGAATAGCAGGAATTGGCAATTTTATTAGAAGTTAAATTTACCTTTTCTTTTTTTATTGCGACCTGTGCCCCATATGAAGTTTGGAAAACAAAAGAGAAAAATGCGGCTATTGGTGTAAGTCTGTCTTTGCTGAATCTCCTAACAGTCCTTAACAGCTTTATCTTCTCTGGCTCTGTGCTTTTAAATGCAAATTGGGAACCGGGGGTGGTGGGGACAGACAGCTTTAATGGATTATACTCCGTGCTAACTAACCCCTGGATTATTACAATATACAAATGAACATGTGTCTGTGAGCACATGAGGAGCAAGGTCTGGTATTTGCTGTCACTTGCGAGAATTTTTCAAGTAGAGATGATTTAAAACAAAGAAATCTGGCGTTTAGCATTTTGATTTCTATTCTAAGGCATTTAGAAGCTCTTATGTTTATGCCATGAGCAGTGGCAGTAGTGAAAACCCGATTATGTATAGATTTGTGCCTTTGGGTACCTCTGTCCTTAGGTATCCTGCACTGGCCTGAGCTCCCCTCTGTAGTGTCTGTACAGCATAATTCCTTCCCCTTTCCCTGTCATGCAGCACCTCCAGCTCTTAACTGCCCTAGAGATCCTTCTCCTTCCCTACCTGTCTCCCAGCAGTGGGCTGGGGAAGATGGAACTTCTGCTGCATCTGATTTAGGGCTGGAAGAGGCAGCATCAGGTTTCCACTTAGTGGTTACGATTTTTGCTAGGTCTCAGTGTGTGATTTTTAGGCAAAAATCCCACTGCTTCTTATGTTGCTGGCAAAAATTACTACAATGTGTATATATGATTGGCTTATTTACAGTCTCACTATGCACTTCATTTTCTGTATTTCCTGGTACAACATAAATGGGAATAAGTGTCTTAATTATTACATTAAAAAGGTCTGTGATATATCATCTTGTAAACCACTTACAAGAAGGAAGATGCTTGTTTGCTTGTCTAAAGATTGAGATGAGTGTTTGGAGAATTACTGTTATACACTAGGTATTGTTAAACCCTTCATATATAAATACGTATACACAAAGGTACCAATCCAATATATATGTAGGCATATTCCTGATCAATATGCAGAGTGTAGGAATATGACAGATAACTCAAGGAATCTCATGTAGACACATTTGTGAAAAAGCAGGAGGAGGCTATGCGTGGAATAACGATGTTGTCTGCTTTTTTACAAACTTTGGGAAGAGCAGAGTTTGTAAATTCCCTATGCAGATCTCTGAGGTGCTGGTTCTTGGCCATACAAGTTCTTGGAAATACAAGTGCTGAGCTCTAGCCTCATGGGAGAGGGTGACTTAAAAAGCAGTTTGTTAAAGCATTGTTGCACTGTTTAGAGAAAGAAAGGTAAGAGCTCAGTAGTACTAGTAAAGCAGATTTCCAAATATGTCATTTCCATCATGAAATTTGAAGTGTGTCATGTTAAAAGTAGCAACACTTGGAGTCTGACAAGTTAGGAGTAGCGGTTATGTTTTTCTTTCACCCCCCCCGCCCCTTGCCGCTTCTGGCGTGTTTAGGAGATGATTTTTATACACTTGTTCCATGTGTTTGTCAGTAGCAAACGCTAGCAGCTTGGTAGAGAAATGGGAGCCCTTTTAGGGATAAGATAGTTCCCAATTTAAGTGTGGGCATGTCTGAATGTCCTATACACCAGAGACAGTCAAATGCGAGGAACACATTCATACGAAATTGGGATTTACAATTTCTTTTGCTCCTAGAGCCACTCATTAGTTGCTATTTGGCATTTGTGTGTTTGCTTTATTCTTCCTTTTATTTTTATATGTTTTTAAGCAAGTATGTTCACTCTACTGTGACTTTTTCAGCCTTTGCAGACAACACCACTATCTTTTTACTTTGTTCTGTTGTGCCTTTGTGTTTTTGTGGATCCAATCTAAAAATCTCAAGGACAATCATAAGCAGAACTTCAGCATAGCCTGTATATATTCCTTCCATGTGTGGAAAATTATGTTTGCATGGGTTCAGTCAACTCAGTAGCAATCCTGAAGAATTCTGTGGGATGGCTCATTGTTCTGAGGAATTCTTATTTACTGCAGATCATGTAAAACATCTTTGCTCTGCATAAGTAAATCATTAGATTGCCATTAAAACAAATTTCATCTTTTAAAATACCTAATTGTGCTGTTTTCTCCGGAGATTTTGTATTTTTACTGACTAGTTTGTTGTTTTTAATGATAACCCCTTTTATATTCATGTATTGAATATAAAAGTTGTAAAGATAAAGCTGTTACCCTTTCAGAAGATAAAGAAAATCAACTTCTAATCTTTTGAGAGGCACTCTTCACATTAAGCAATCTGTTGCAACAATCTGTAGATGAATCACCCTTGAGGGAAGTACTTTAAAGACGTCGTTAATTCCGTGTTGATTTATGTTATTTTCCTGTGTAATCAAGAAATGGTAGGGGAGTGGAATTACTAAGTCGTACTGTGGAGGTAAACACAGACTCATAGAACAGTTTAGGCTGGAAAAGACCTTTGAGATCCTCAAGCCCAACTGCTAGCCCGGCACTGCCAAGTCCCCCGCTAGGCCATGTCTTGGGAGAAGAGACTGATTCACTGAGGGTGCACCCGGTGCCCTCATCCAGGTCATTAGTAAAGGTATTGAACGGGACTGGCCCCAATCCTGAGCCTGGGGGAATGCCATTTGTGACCACCCACCGTCTGGATTTACCTTCATTCACCACATCTCTTTGGACTTGACCATCCGGCCAGTTTGCCCGGGAGGATGCTGTGGGAAAGGGTGGCAGAGGCCTTCCTGAAATCTGGGTAAACAACATCCACAGCCTGTCCCTCATCCACTAAGTGGGTCACCCTGGCACAGGAGGAGATCAGGTTGGTCAGGCAGGACTTGCCTTTCATAACCCCGTGCTGTGTGGGCCTGATCCCCTGGCAGTCACATAATGTGACTTCTGGCAAATCAGCACAGCACTTCCCGAAAAGTTTCACTATTATGTTCCTTGGCACCAACTCTGAACTCGTGACATAAAGTGTCTCGGAAGAACAGAACTTTATCCAGCAGTTTCGAAGGGCACTTAAAGAGAAAGCCTGATCAATACCTTGTTAATGACACACTTTTATTAATATTACTGCGAGCTGGGAGAAGCCATTGTGCCACATTTCTTATGTGCATATATTTTTCCTAGTGGAATTTAAATTACGTTAAGATTCAGAAATACAAATATTGTGAAGTGGAAAAGTGTAGAGCACAGGGAGACAAGGGTCTTTGGAATAGCATTTTATGGAGCACCCTCAACATGCTAGGACTCTTCTGCCTGGAAAGAAATGGCTCAGAGAGCCTGTGGTACAAATGGCATGGATAGTGGGTATATGACATTACTGCTTACAGTCTGTTCCAGTCACAAGTTGAAGGATATCAAATGGAACAAGGACATTTTGGGTTTTAAACTACAAAAGGGAGGGTTATTTCACACAGTGTGTAGCTAAGCTGCAGAAGACCTTGCTGTTGTGGAAGCCAGGGCCTTAAATCAGTTCATGCAAGACTTGGACAAACGTGTGGAAGCGTGGTCAGTTAAGGGATGTTAAGTGCCAAGGTGGAATTTCCGGCTCAGAAAGTCACTGGAAGCACTGACTACTGAGAGTGCTGGGGAAACTTGGTCTTCTAGTGCTTGCCCAGTGCTTACATTATTCCTTAGGCATCAGCTTCCAACCCTGCTTTGAGGCAGAGTGATTTGGGAGTCTTTCCCAGACATGATGGTTAGCTTTTCTTGGTGGTGTTCCCAACAGGTAAATACTGACACAGGAATGTTTCTGGATGCTCCTAAAATATTTTGTAGGCATTTCGGTAGTCACAGAGATTTTTAACTGAGATTTTAATTTAAGATACCATTGCCATTTCTTCATATCTCGTAGTAACATTCATTCTCAAAAAGTAATTTCATATGGAGAACTATGTGAGAAGAAAACTAGTTTTGATAGAAAAAGAAATGTTGCAGGAAAAATGCCTTGACATAAATAGCTGAGGGGGCAAGGCAGCATTGTGGTGGGGGAAGGGGTGGAAAATGTGGTCATTTCCAACCACCTCCTTTCATTGTGGGATTGGCATCACTTAGGAAAGTAATTTTAACCTCATGGCTACTTTAATTTCCTGTTCTGTAAATTGGTAGGTGCTTAACTTCCCAGCCTAGTGAACAGCTATTTCAGTTGTACTTCAGGCATCCTCTGAAAGAATACCTAGCTGGGGAACTACCAAAGAATTTGCAGTAGTCTTGTGTTTCTTTAAAAAAAAAAAAAAAGAAAGAAAAAAAGAAAAAAAAAAGGAGGGTGTTTTGAGATCAATTTAATACTGAATACTTTGAGAACACAAGTATTCTGTACTTCCTTTTTAGACCTCTGAGGAAATTTCCCCCTAGTCTGTTCTCGTAGGTTCTGCTGTTACTGTCAGACATGAAAAGTGCACTGCCATTTCCATTTTTGCATTTTTCTCAGTCAGAAAACCAGAAAATAACAAACCTCCCCCTAACAAGGTTTATGAATCATTTCTGAAGTGGGTTGAATTCTTGAATTAACAGGCAAGATTTGCCTCTATTCCCATTTGAATGCTTGGTAGGTGATAATAGGTTGACCAAAGTCTTCTGAAGGTAAATTTGTTCAGTAAAACAAATGAAAAAAGTTTACTGTGGTCTTGAGTAAAACAAAAAATACTTACGATGTGCATGCCTTCTGGACATGTGCAAACAGCAAATTTACAAGGGGGTAAACTATTAGATACGTATTTTTCTCACCTTGTTTCGTTTTCTGAACCTTTGTACTGTAAAGTCAGAGTTTGGTTGCCAAGTGTATTTAAAGATAATTGAAACATCGGGGCCTAAATTGCTATGAGGTTTCTCAAAAAACAGTAGTGTGGAAATACTGAATAGGTGCGTGATGGTTCTGTAGTAGCTATTTAAAGATACATGTAAATGCTGTTAGGTATATCTTTAAGAAACACCCCTAAAGAGGGCAACAGTAGATGCAAATGTGAAACTTTTAGCCACACAATCCTATGTGTTCTTAGAGCTGCATCCTGAGGATGCAAATAATCCTTTCCCAGTAATAGGAGCTTGGCAACTTCAATATAAATAAAAGCTAATACATCAAAGTCACTACCAAATGCCTCAGTCTGCTACTAATTTGCATTTTATTTGTGAAGGTATGGCATGTTCTTTGTAAAACTGTTATTCATTCAGGCTTGAGCTCTTTGAGCTTTGATATTTCATGTGTCCTTTACACTTTTGTTTCATGACCAACTATTGTTCACTATTAGCTTCTGATAAGCAATAGCAACAGCTTTGGCAGAGACAACAGTAGTGAAGTTCCTAGGCTTTAGGCCAAGTAGCTTCTTTCTTAGTGAAGCAACGTTTTTCCAAGTCTTCTAATTAGCTTTGAAGCATTACATAGTTTTAAAGTATTGTTATAAATTAAAAGTTCATGAAAAAGTAATGGTACCTAAACAAGAATTACATCGCTACCTGTTCAGAGTACTTCCGTTAGTTCAGTCCACTTCAGTATTTTCCACGGTAACTATTTAAAAAATAACTTTGCATTTTAAGTTGACCAGTGTATTTTTAAACGTATTTAAAAATACTGATTTTGTTTCATGTTCCTGCAGGTGCATTCTGCTCCCTCTCTTGGGAATGAAGCCCCCTCAGCAGAGCCTGTTCATGCTGGTGGATTCGGTGGACGAGGGCTGTAACGTCTCCGAGGGTGAACAGACTTCCATGAGTTTATCTGGAACAATAGCAGAGATTTTAGCCAGCCACTTTGAGTTCTTCCCTCCCTGGCTGCTCCTCCTGTGTTCTGCCCGCAAGCAGAGTAAAGCTGTTACAAAAATGTTTACAGGTGAGCAAGTGTTGGGTACCTGTACCTAGGGCATTGTATTTACCAGGCCCTGGGGATGGTGCAGAACCCTGCTGCATGCTTAGTTCTACAAAATCACAATAGCAAAAATGGTAATTCTAAAAACCACACGTCCCAGTCTGCCAAGGACTGTGGAAAGCTTAAATCAGCCAAGCATTTTAGAGTTAAGTTACATCTTTGCCATACATCTGCAGAGAATATGGATGCTTTGAGTTTTCCTCTTGCTTTGCTCATTTTATAAAGCTTAAAACAGTGTAAGTGATGTGTAAGTGCAGAAGTATGTCGGCTGCATACACCCATTCCTTATAACTCTAAAGGTTTTTCTTTCATCTCCCATTAAAATCTCTCCCTGTATTTGCAGAAAGTGGGTAATAATCTCTGAAGGTGAAATTCGAGAGAAGAACAATGTAGATGTGCATTTGTGGACTGTATTTTTGGCAAAGGTTGCACAGTAAAAAAAATTTTTACAGCTTCTTCATCCAGGCTTTACTGTGTCATGAGAACATTTCTTCACTGTAATGACATTGTTACTGGAAGTTCTCTGAAATATAATAAAAGGCAATATCTGGACTGGATTCCAGGCCTATGTATAAAGCCTGTGTGTATTAAGGACACAATTAGGACAAAAATGTGATTACAGAACTTAGACCCATAGGCTTACTCCGTTTCCACAGTGGCAAAAGGTCAATGGGATAATTGCATTTTGGAATGAAGCACTGTATTAATCAGTGGCAGACATGAAGACTGGCATTTGGGCGTATGTGAGAACTAAAGGAAACTTTGGGGTAGCTTCACAGGGTTCCTTCGGACATTCATATGGGAATAGCTTTGTCAGAGTTTGGCTGATTAGATATGTTGTCATTGCCAGAAAAACAGACAAAACTTATTCACAACAGTTTTATTTCCTTTCCTTTGAATCATATAATGTTTCGGACTACTCCTAAAAACTTGCTGTTGTCTTCTAAGTATGTTTCCAGATGGAATTCCTGACGGGAAAAATCAGCAGAAGTAATGGATATGCCTTTGAAATAAATTTAATTTCAGTGAGTTAATTTCTCATTCCCACAGAGTGTGGCTTGATGAATAGCATAAAGGAAGTTGGCGTGTGATACTGTAATCCCGTCTTCACTGTGGAAAAGGTATAGCAGAGAAAGAACTGGATACAAATTGAGAAGAAATTCAGAGGAAGTGGTCCTCCTCCTATTCAGAGGAAGTGGTTGTTTAGCCACTATGAAGGAAAAATGTGGCATTACAGCCAACGTGATGGCTGCCCATTTAAGATACTGTTGGCAGATTTGCCAATATTCAAATTTGCAAAAGGTTTAGTGAGGATATGAGAGGCGTGGCTGAAGCTTCTGTTAACTTCAGAAACAATGCGATTTTACATTGTAAAACTGCAAATAATGCGCATGTCTTTTTGGGTTCTAGCCTGAAAAGGATTGACTGACATTAACTCTTCTACTGGGGCACACTCTGCTCCTCCTTTGTGGTATTTGGATGTTTACTTTTAGCTGAGGCAATTTTTAAAGCTGTTTATATTTACTTGGTAGGCAGACAGAATTGAAGATCAACAATAAGTATTTGGAACAAAAACAAAAATCAATTTCACTGTAACTTAGTAAGATACGTTGGAATCCTTTCAAGATTGTTTTAGGAAAACGTGTCCCATCTGTAGATTTTTCTGCTAAAAACGTTTTAGAGTATGATATGAAATAAATATTAACCTATATTAATTTGTTTGCAGTAAGTTTATATCTGTTTCCACTTAAAATTTTTATGCAGTGAAAACTTCCTCCAGATCTCTCTGACAAATAGGCTTAGCTCTCACTTCAGCAGAGTGTTCTCAATAACTGGAAGCAAGATTGCTGCATTGGCCTTGTCCTGATGATGCTCTTTTTTGGGTGTGCAGTACAGATGAGAGTTCTGCAAGTAGCTCCCAAGCCAGAAGTAGTGATGACATGCAAGAGAGAGTCCAGTCTTTTCACCCCCTCTCATCCTGACTCTGCCAGTGGTGAATAATCATCCCTAGCACTCTAAGAATGAGAAAAGGAGGAGCGATGTTTATTCTGATCCTCTTTGTTCTTTCACTTCTGGTGGCAACTTATTTTTGAAAATTGAATAGTTGTGCCTACATCTGCTGCAGCTTTTGCTCTGGGCCCTTCTGTGTTCCCAGATTCTGTAGTAGCACAATGTGCTGCAGATTTTTCCCCCTTACTGAGATTCTCAGGTTTCATTAATTTAAAAAAAAAGAAAGAGAAAAAAAGATTTTGCCTCTTGTGGCTACAGAGACAACCTCAAAAATATGACCCAAATGTAAGATGATGCCTGCGTGAGTCTGCGGTCACCCTCCACAGTGAGCAGAAGCCAGCTGACTGAGTTAAACAAGGAGGGGAACAGATATCTGCCTTCTCTTCGTGTGCACTGTCACCAACGGCCACATGGTGCCTGCTTGTTTTTCCTGAGGACTTTTTCCCTGAATTTAGCAGTTCTGTCTTGCACCCGGCGTTATCCACGTTGTCTCCCACGTCATCATTTGGTATCGTTTGGCTACAAGTATGGATGGTCAAGCAGCTACATTAACACAGTCTTTCCAACATCAAAGTGGCACAGGACCTACAATTTTTTTTAATTTTTAGCTAAGGAGCTAATTCTAATGATTCTTCTAAAATGAAACTAAATCTTGAAAACATAGAAGTCGTTCTTACAAAACTAATTTTCTTCCTTAAAAACCCATCATATTAGTTGAAAAACTTGAGGTATTTTAAATTCAGGCAATTTTACATGGGTAAGTTTGAGTGAACAGGAGATAATTTCTCATTAACAGCATAAGGGTAAATAGACAAAAGTGCATATGTACTAAAGCTCTATTGCTTTCAAAAGGCTTTTTTTAATAGGCATTTACCTAATTCCTTCCTTTTTACTACACTCGTAAATCAAGTATCTGTGGTATCTGGCTTGATTATACCCCTCAGTTAAACACTGACGTTCTTCCAGAGAATTCCTTCTCATGCATGAGGTGTGAGTGCACCAGCGCAGCACTACCCGTGCAGATGTCAGATCTCAGGGAGCTGTGGTTTTCATAAGGTTCATATCAAATACCAGAAAGGTGCTGGAAACTTCAATAAAAAGAATCAAAAGTGGAGCTCAAAGGGTTTAGCCTCAGAGACAACTTAAGCTCCATTCACCCACTTGTCCATAGGCAGAAACAGACAATGGTGTTCAATTTTCACTCTTTTTTCTGCTGTTCAGTTTCAGACAGACATTTTAAGAGTTGATTTTTATCCAGATTTATTCTTGGTTGGAAATCTTGGGAACATGTCTTTCTCACATTTCTGCTATTTACTGGTCTGAATAGATGTGGAAGGTTGTTTTCCTTACAGCCTTGCCAAAAATTAAAAAATAAGCAAAAATGTGAAAACCTCAGAGAAATACAGTAAAAATCACAACCCAGCTTCTCTCAAAAACCTCACAGTTTGGTGATTAAAGCTACTCAGGTTGTTATAATGCTGAATCCCCAAATCAAATCAGTTGCCTGATCTGGAGTTGAACCTTTCTCATTATAGCTGCCATTCAAGAAAATAAGTGGCATGAGACCACTTCAGTAGAGATTACTTCCAAAATGAAATATCTAAGTTGTCCTCTAATTTTTCATTGTAGGTGGGAACTTATTTGGGTGATTTCATGTTGAAGTCTTTATGTGAGTTTGGTTTTTACTATAAAAGACAAATTTTAATATATTTATGTGGTTGTAAAATTTACTTTTATAATATTAAAGCTTTGAAAAAGTTTATTTCTTGGTTAGGTTTGAGTTTTGGAAAGAAAAATTATTTAGAAGGCATGGGAAATGAATAGGGAGCTTTTAATTACTGTGTCCTTTCTTTTCATTAGCACTTTGAAAACATTGTCCTAGGGAATTTCATACTTCCTTGTAAAAAGTTGTGTGTGAATTTGGAACTTAATTGCCTGGTAATTAAAGAGGGAAGACTGAATTGTTTTAAATGGACTATTACCTGTAGATCTAATTAAATAAACTTCTGTGCAATGACACGGACCAGTGAGAGCAGCAGATTTCAGCCTCAGTGTCTTGTAGCATCCGCAGTAGACGCAGAGAAATTTGTAATGCACAGTATTCTGCCAGTGCACTAAAAGCTAAATGTGCTGCTGGAGTCTCCAGGTGTACTTTACTCTGCTGGGTAAGTTACTCCTTTTGAGCAGGTGTGCATAAATGGCCACAGAAATACCTAATTCAATATATGTTTAGATCAGCAGTGTAAATTATTAATGCCAAATTATTGCCATGCCTTGTAATCATTTAGATTACTCTACAGCTAACAATTCAGTTAAATATATTAAAATGTATTTAAAACTTCTGGTATGTGCTTATGTAAATCTATTTAAAGATACGAAAGTTGAAGGATATTTTTAAGTATTGAAACTTGCTAGTTAATAGCTTATTTTTTATTATTAAAATACAAAAAGGTTGACATGCAATAAAAGTATTTATAACCAAGATACTTTTTTTTTTCCCCTGTTGAATGACCCTAGATCTTGCCAAGGAATACATTTGGAACAGATTTGTTTACAGAACTGCCAGAAAAGTAATAAATCAGAGCTATCCATATTCAAGCTCCCATTGGGTTGAAAGTGATGTGTTGTAAGAAAAATTTTAACAATGCAAAAAGCAGGGTCGTGGGACTGCAAGTTCTGTCTACTGTAACTTCTGTTTTGCTGAGCTTAAGTAGTTCATGGGAATGCATCTGAAACAAAACAAGCTTTCTCCTAATGTTTTGGTGCTTCTTGTCCATGAACGTGACTTATTGTATGGGGCAGGGTTGAAAAGCAAGTTTGCAGGATCTTTGTTTGGAAATGTAAAATGACCTCATTTAGATAGATATTTGGGGGAAAAAAACACAGCTTTGTTTTCCTTCTTCAAGCTAGCAACAAAAAATTTAAGACCTAAAAAAATACAGTTCTATCTATAAGGCCTCTTTTGAATTATTTACTTATTATGGTATGTCATGGTGCAGTGGTTAAAATTAACATCCTGTTTATGTCTAAAAGGCTGTTACAATGGCGGTTTGTTAATCCCAGCCCTTGAAGGGCATTTCATCCCTGGGATGTGGAAAGGTCTGTATGAGTGTGGTGTGCTTCTTGCTATCCAAGCTTATTTTCAGATACAATATATAGGATATCATTAAGAAGAAATATGTGGAAATACTGCAGAAAAGAAGGAAAAAAAATAAGAGAAGAATGCCAATTTTTGGCTTCCATGAACATACAGCCAATCAAATAGTGTAAAACTGCTAGAAGGACTTCTGAAACTTACTTACTTACTTGTCTGAAGTGCTTAGATATTTGATGTATCCTAGGTGAGTACAGATCAGGGTATATTTTTAGCCCTAATACAGAACAAAATGTTCAGAGCATCACAAAACGTTTTGGGTTGGAAGAGACCTTAAAGGCAGTCTGGTTCCAACCACCCCGCCATGGGCAGGGACACCTTCACTAGACCAGGTTGCTCAGAGCCCCATCCAACTTGGCCTTGAACACTTCCAGGGATGGAGCATCCACAGCTTCTCTAGGCACTGATACCTCTTTTAAAGGAAAAAGAAAAAACCACACAAACCCTTCCTTTTTTACTTTTTTATTTGGAGGGCTTAGGATTTTATATCACTTCCGAAATGATTTTGTTCACTTTCCCGCTCGTTTTGGGAAGCAAAATAAAATTGTTTTTCAGAGAACACTTGCAAGACAAGCAAGAGTCTTTTGATTTTTGAAGCACAGATAGGGAGACTGAGACTGGGGCGCTTAAACAATTACCACTCTGCAAGTTTTTCCTGTGAAGGCTGGGAGTCAGGGGAGGTGAAGTGTGGTCATTAGTCAGGCAACACTGAACATCAGCTGCAATCTCAGGATTGCTGTTGTGCGAGTCCATCGGGGGTTTTCTCTTTGCAGGGAAATGAAATCCACTACTGAAAAAACACGAGTGGTGTAACAATAAAAATAGCTTACATTTGCAGGTATGTATCGGAAGGATGTGGGCATGGGATTAGTGTGAGAGGCTGGGGATTTTGGGAGCAGGGTCACTTAGGACTAAAGACGTAGGGAATGAGTTTGCAGAGCCCTCCGCCTGCTCTTGTTCAGCGTGGTAACAGGTACAAATCTGTGTGAGGAGAAGCAGAGTGGTTCAGAGGAAGGTGAGTGAACAGTGTGGTTGTATTTGCTCTAAATTGGGCAAAACAGAGCTGTCCCCTGTGCACATGAGCCAAGCAAAGGGACACTTGTCACTAATTACGGCTCCATGTTCACATGTGGCTGTGAATCCATGCACCAAGCAATGCCCTGCTTTTAATGTTATTTTTTCACTTCTGTATTTTCTGAAGGATCCTGACCTAGAAACAGCCTTTCACTTCAAGTGGAAGCTTGGGACCTGCAGAATCACAGGGCACTGTCTGTTCTTACTCAGCAAAGTTTCTTATTTGGGTTATGTGCAAGAATTAAGGGCTGTACAAAGTTACATACAGAATATTTTAATAAAATACAGTAAATTATACCATTCTGCAGGTCAGGTTAGGACATTACTTGAATTTGTGGAAAATTGTGGTGGATAAAGATGGTTCTGTGTTTCTTTCGAGAGCCAAAAGAAAAAAAGAAAAAGCCTCTGGAATGGAGAAAGATTATTTTCTTCTTACTGGCCTTCTCATTCAAAAATGTTCAAGTAGTCCATCTTATTTGTGTAGTCTTATCCTCTGAACTGACTGTGCAAAAGCATCCTCTCAGTGATTTTATTTTGTGGAGAAGCATGATTTTGGTTTAGGTATTCTATTGGTTTAGTCCTGTTTATAGTTCTTCCATAATTACTGAGGGAAGCAGAAATATTTTAGTAACACTTCCATGGTTTGCCTCTCAGTTCTGATCTGCTGTGTTTGTACAATGCTCATGTAGACTAAACAATTAACAGAGTGATCTTAACAGGACATTCAGAACCTCTGCTGCAGCTACTGGGGAACAAAAAACACAGCTCTGTTATTGGCCTGAATTTGCTGTCAGAACAAGCTACAGACTGAGCAGTTTCATCCACAGAGTGTTTAAATACAATAAAAACATAGGTCTAGAAGCAACATCCTTCAGAGGCTCCCTTAAAATGACTTGTTCTGTGGAGATGGGGCCATAATTGAATTGAATACACTGGTCTATGGTTGCTTTTTGTTTAGTATAATTCCGAGTTTAGTAACTTTGGTTTGGTTTGAAAAGCAGAGTTGGCTTTGTTTCTGACTAGCTGAGCTGGCTGTAAGGAAAAGGGTGCAGTCTGCTGCTCTGGAGGAAGGGCTTACAGCCTGTCCCTGGAGAAGCGAGCTGCACATCTGGCCTCAAACACAGTCACTGAAGCTGCTGTGTCGGTGACCTCTGTGGTTTTCCCATAACTTCCGGAGGAGTAGAGTTCAAACAACATAATGTGTCATTAATCAAAGAGGGTAGGTCTTCCTCAAGTGCTTACCTTGGCTCTACCAAAGCAAATGTTTGGAATGGCAGAGGTAGCCCTGTGTCCACACAACTCTGCCTTCATTCAGCCTCATTCCTGAGAGTCTTAGGGCTGCTGAGGTGGCCCAGGGGACTTCCTCACAGATGCTGCCAAGAACAGTGTCCTTTTCCTTGGGTGGAGAGGGGATGGACACAGTCTGCATGCATGAAATAATGTCCCTTTTTCCTCTAAAGAGTAAACAGCCTGGAAAAACAATGAGATCATATGACTATAAGAAAACCTGTTTCTTTATACAATGAGTCACGTACCAAAGAACCAGGCTGTTTATCTAAAACTCAGTCCTCACTTGAGAAAAGTAGGTCATTTTTGGTGCGCAGAGGTCTAAAGATATTTAAAACTATTTTTGAGTGCCTCTACTATATCATAAAAGCTTTTAAAAGAAACTCTGGTAGCCAAGTTAGTGATTTATATACATTTAATCATGCATATGCAGCAGGCGTGAATAACCTCTTCTGTAATTAAACAAACATAATAATCGTCTTAATCTAAAAAGCTGAAAATTATTTGGAATTCCATTGTTAGCCACATTGGAGAAGGGATTATTCCTTTAATAATATAATAATGCTTAATAATGTTATTGTGGTTGCAGTTTTGATGGTTTTGCTTAGGTGTTTAGTATTGTCCAAGGTAGACACTTAATGCCTAAGTCAAAGTGATTTTCAATATTTTTTTTTGTTAATAGCATATATTTCTTCTTACAGTAGGTGGTTATAACAATATTTATTATAACAGTTTTCTGTTATTATAATTAATCTATGTTTTCTCTGTTTACAGGGAAAATATTTTATTGTGGGTGTTCCCCACCCAGAAATGTCTCTGCTTTTATTTACTGTTAACACTGAGTTAAGCAGAATTGGATCAGAAATAATTGCAACTCTCTTCCCTCTCAATAGGTTTTCGAAAAATAAGTCTGGATGACCTTCGGAAGGCTTACATTGTGAAAGATGTGCAGCAATACATTCTGCATCGTTTGGACCAGGAAGAAGCCCTGAGACAACACCTCACAAAAGAAACGGCAGAAATGCTGAATCAGCTTCACATCAAAAGCAGCGGCTGCTTTTTGTATCTGGAACGTGTCCTAGATGGAGTTGTGGAGAATTTTATTATGTTACGGGAGATCCGTGATATTCCAGGAACATTAAACGGCCTCTACCTTTGGCTCTGCCAGAGACTTTTTGTGAGAAAACAGTTTGCAAAGGTCCAGCCTATTCTTAATGTAATCCTTGCAGCCTGTAGGCCCTTGACCACCACCGAATTGTATCACGCGGTGTGGACCAAAAACATGACGCTGACAATGGAAGACTTCCAGCGCAAATTGGATGTCCTGTCGAAAGTCCTTATTGACGGCCTTGGAAATACAAAAATCTTATTCCATTACAGTTTTGCGGAATGGTTGCTGGATGTAAAGCACTGTACACAGAAATACTTGTGTAACGCAGCAGAGGGACACAGAATGCTGGCGATGAGTTACACCTGCCGGGCAAAGGATTTAACACCGTTAGAAGCTCAAGAGTTTGCGTTGCATCTAATTAATTCAAATTTACAGTTAGAGACTTCCGAGCTGGCTCTGTGGATGATATGGAATGGCACACCTGTGAAAGACTCCTTGTCGACCTTAATTCCTAAAGAACAAGAGGTATTGCAGCTGCTGGTAAAAGCTGGTGCTCACGTCAACAGCGAAGATGACCGCACATCTTGCATCGTTCGGCAGGCCCTGGAGAGGGAGGACTCCATCCGCACCCTGTTGGACAACGGAGCGTCTGTAAACCAGTGCGATTCCAACGGGAGAACGCTCCTGGCCAACGCGGCGTACAGCGGCAACCTCGATGTGGTCAACTTGCTGGTGTCCAGGGGAGCAGATCTGGAGATAGAAGACACCCACGGGCAAACTGCGCTTACCTTGGCTTCTCGGCAGGGACACACCAAGGTGGTCAACTGCCTGATCGGCTGCGGGGCCAACGTCAACCACACGGACCACGATGGCTGGACGGCGCTGCGGTCAGCAGCGTGGGGAGGGCACACAGAGGTGGTGTCCGCACTCCTCTACGCCGGGGTCAAAGTGGACTGTGCAGATGCTGACAGCCGGACGGCGCTGAGAGCGGCGGCGTGGGGGGGACACGAAGATATCGTGCTGAACCTGCTGCAGCACGGTGCTGAAGTGAATAAAGCTGACAATGAGGGCAGGACGGCTCTGATTGCAGCTGCCTACATGGGACATAAAGAGATCGTGGAGCACCTGCTGGACCACGGTGCGGAGGTGAACCACGAGGACGTGGATGGGAGAACGGCGCTGTCTGTGGCTGCGCTCTGTGTTCCGGCCAGTAAGGGGCACGCCTCGGTGGTCAGCCTGCTCATCGACCGCGGGGCTGAAGTTGACCACTGTGATAAGGACGGCATGACTCCGCTGCTGGTAGCTGCCTATGAAGGACACGTGGACGTCGTCGATCTGCTTCTGGAAGGAGGAGCTGATGTCGATCACACGGACAACAACGGCCGTACGCCGCTCCTGGCAGCAGCCTCCATGGGCCACGCTTCCGTTGTGAATACGCTCTTGTTTTGGGGTGCAGCTGTTGATAGCATTGACAGCGAAGGTAGGACAGTGCTGAGCATAGCATCTGCGCAGGGCAACGTTGAAGTGGTACGGACTCTGCTGGACAGGGGGCTGGATGAAAATCATAGAGACGATGCAGGCTGGACACCTCTGCACATGGCAGCTTTTGAAGGTCACAGGTTGATATGTGAAGCTCTTATAGAACAAGGTGCTAGAACAAATGAAATCGATAATGATGGACGTATACCTTTCATATTAGCTGCACAGGAAGGTCACTATGATTGTGTGCAGATGTTACTGGAAAATAAATCCAACATTGATCAGAGAGGCTATGATGGGAGAAATGCTCTCCGGGTTGCTGCCTTAGAGGGTCACAGAGACATAGTTGAGCTACTGCTCAGCCATGGAGCAGATGTGAACTACAAAGATGCTGATGGCCGGCCAACACTTTATATCTTAGCATTAGAAAACCAGCTTACGATGGCTGAGTATTTTTTAGAAAATGGTGCAAACGTAGAAGCAAGTGATACTGAAGGAAGAACAGCACTCCATGTTTCCTGCTGGCAGGGCCACTTGGAGATGGTACAGGTGCTGATAACATACCATGCTGATGTGAACGCTGCAGATAACGAGAAGAGATCTGCCTTGCAGTCTGCTGCCTGGCAAGGTCACGTGAAGGTCGTGCAGCTCCTCATTGAGCATGGCGCTCTGGTTGACCATACGTGTAATCAAGGTGCTACTGGACTCTGCATTGCAGCCCAAGAAGGGCACATTGACGTTGTCCAGATATTACTGGAGCATGGTGCTGATCCCAACCACGCCGACCAATTCGGGCGCACTGCTATGCGAGTTGCAGCTAAAAATGGACACTCTCAGATAATTAAATTACTGGAAAAATATGGTGCATCGACTCTGAATGGTTGCACTCCGTCTCCAGTCCACACAATGGAGCAAAAACCCCTGCAGTCTGTCTCCTCTAAAATGCAGTCCTTAACAATGAAGTCCAATAGTTCAGGCAGTACTGGAGGGGACATGCAGCCTGGAATGCGGGGATTATCCAACGGGCCTGCGCATGCCTTCAGTTCTCCTTCGGAGTCGCCCGATTCCACGGTTGACCGTCAGAAGTCATCTTTATCAAATAACTCCCTGAAGAGTTCCAAAAATTCTTCTCTCCGCACCACGTCCTCGACGGCGACCGCCCAGACGGTGCCCATTGATAGTTTCCACAGCCTGTCGTTCACAGAGCAAATACAGCAGCATTCCCTGCCACGCAGCAGAAGCAGGCAGTCCATTGTTTCTCCTTCCTCCACAACTCATTCCCTAAGTCAAAATCATAATTCACCGAGTAGCGAGTTTGAGTGGAGCCAAGTAAAACCTAGTTTGAAATCAACTAAAGCTAACAAAGGGGGGAAAACAGACAACTCCAGCAAGTCTGGGTCAGCTGGAAAAAAAATAAAGCAGAGTGGTTCCTCCCAACCCAAAGTGCTAGAGTATGAAATGACTCAGTTTGATAAGCGAGTATCTCTTGCCAAATCTGGGACAGGCATGCCACTTAAATCAATGCCGGCAGAGCCACAGTGCAAAATTTTGGTGCCGCCAGCTCAGCAGGAAGTTGGTCGGTCTCAGCAGCAGTTTCTGATTCACCAACAGAGTGGGGAGCAGAAGAAGAGAAATGGAATTATGACAAATCCAAATTACCATCTTCAGAGCAACCAGGTTTTCCTCGGCAGGGTCTCTGTCCCACGAACAGTGCAGGATAGAGGGCATCAGGACGTGTTGGAAGGCTATCCTCCCGCAGAGACAGAACTCAGCCTTAAGCAAGCCTTAAAACTTCAGATTGAAGGTAGCGACCCAAGTTTCAACTACAAGAAGGAAACACCATTATAAAAGGTAACTTACCCAGTCACGAAGGAACCAAATGCCTGTATTTCATCACGTGCATTTAAAATGTGCTAAAATTACATTTTATGATCGTTTATCATCGTAATTGCTTTCATAATGAAAACGATGAATGTTACAGTCTTAACCCAGCAAGTATTTGTTTTGCTGTCATGTAAAAGCATCAGCCATAGAGGAATTGGATCACTGTCGTGTTTTCTCTTGAATTCAGATTGCTGAAATTGTGCCCCACTGTCTTTGAGAAGTGACTGAATAAAAGAGCAAGTTTCACATAGCATTGATTTGGAATTTTGTTTTCGAACATAAGGACAGATGGGAATTTTAATATGTGCTATTTTCAGATAGAGGCATTATTTCATTACAGCTTTTCAGGAAGCTTCTGAAGGTTCTTACAAGTCTGAATGTGGATTTCAAGGGTGAAGCATAGTTATCTACAAATTAAAAAGTTAAAATACTATTCTAAAGCTTTGATTTTATATTTCTGTTACTGTAAAGGTAACCCTCCTATAAAAAAGTGGGTTTTCTCAGAGCAAAATTATTATCTATGTTATGGTACCAATTTTCTGACCATTCTTGTTCCTGATCCCTGGAGCTCATTTAGATTTCTCACTTTTTCTCTGGTACTGAATTTTAACCTGAAAAAGTAATTATAACTCACTTTTTCAGACATGAATTTTCAGTGAGTCAGCTAAAATAGCTCTATTTTTCTCCCTCTTCCTTTTGAGGTGTGTCTTTTTTAGTGTTTTTGGAATGTGTAAATACATTTTCTATTTGAATTTCAGAGAAGCAGCATCTTTATGACATGTATGCCCATCTCTTACTGCTTGCTGGCTTATTTTTGAAAACATTTTTTGTGTGTGTGACTGTGGCATTTTGCACCGCTCAGGCTGCTGCTCCTTAGAACAAGAATGTTCTTGCCAGCTGACTCAGTTCTGCTGCAGGTCATCAAAGGCACACATTTCTAGGACAATTACAGGTGCTGCAGAATCCACAAACTGAAGGTTTTCCGCTGTCCAAAACACAAATACAAGCGTTTTCCCAAAATGTCCTGGAAATTGATTTCACTTCAATGGAATGCATCTGTAGATGTAGCTGAGGTGCCTTGTGAATTGCAGAGTGAAAGAATGTTGTGCAGGACCCTAAGATGGGGTTGACATTTTGGTTAAATTAAAATATTTGAAACAGTAAAGTGTTTCAAAAACATATGTGCAAGAGCCTGCATATTTGTAAAATGCAAATATTAGCAAAGGGTTGGATGAGCTGTGGGGCAGGATGAAGTGATGAGGCAGGACAGCAGGAGCAGGCAAAGACAGGAAGAGAAAGGGCCCTAAATTTTCATAAAAGTTACAGGCACTTCAGATTCCCACAGTAGTACATCATGCCCAAACGGGATTAAAATTTGTTTGTAATTTCTTTTCTGCCTCCATAAAACATTAAAACGTATAATTAAGGATTGTATTTCCTAACTCTTATGTGCCTGCACCTGATGTTCTTTGCTTGCTTTCATGTTAGACTTTATTGTAAATCCATTGCACGGTTCTGACCTAGAATGTATCCATCCCATCTGACCTGACCTGTCATCAGAAGACTAGTTTTGATGAGTTTTTCCATTTTTGTTGATTTTAAAATATAAACAGCATATAAAAAAATCTGAAGATTCCACATACAAATTTTAAATTGGGCTTTGCTTTGTCTGGAACAAATGGCGTGTTACTGAAAATTCAGGGGCGTTCTCTGTGAAGTTGTTTTCTATGCAAATGGCTAAACAAAGCAGGTGTGAAGAACCAGAAGGTTCCTTTTGCTTTTTCTCTTAACGACTCCTCAGAGCTTCATTTTGAAGAGGGAAGTTTAAAACAGTTTTGTGTGGATTATGAATTGCTTGGCACAGGCTATAATTTGCCTCCTCCTTGCCAAGTCTCAAGCACCGAAGCGGTAATTTCCCTGACCGGTGAATAAATGGGTCACCTGTGGGGAATCACATCGGGAATACGCTGCGGGAGCACCTGAGGAGCGGCTTTCCTTCCCTGGCTGCCGCTTCCCAGCCTGGTCAGGAAGCTCTCCTGCTGTGGGGACCTCGTAGCTGCTTTGGTTGGTAGCGAGCACAGGGAATCAGTTACGGGTTTGGGGTTAGGCAGGAAACACTGTTCATCATCAGGTGGTTGTTGTGTGCTCTTAGCTTTAATTAGAGACGATACAGCTCTCTTTCTGACAATGCTGTTTGTATTGTGGACTGTTCAAAGCTTAACGTCTTTATTTTGTGCTTCTAGGCCAATTCCATGATGCTGTGAACAGAAGCGCTTCTGCTCCAAATGATTTATCAGCTGGCTGGGATGAAAGCATACAATGCTTGTTTAGTCCACCTAGAAATTCAAGAATGTGATTACTACAGTACAGTTACCTTAATTACTGTAACGTGCCTACATTTTCAGGCTGCCTTCTCAGTATAACCCTCTGTGCTTCGAAATTTTATTTTGTGTACTTTGTATTTAATACACAGAATGAGCACTTTTTTTAATTGCAGAAAGTTATATGCTGTATTTCCCTGACCACAGCTGAAAATGGTAAGAACCAGGAATTCTGATTTCCTATTCCAGATCGCTTGGTAGAGGTGCATGTGCCACAGTGAACTGTGTTATGGAAAGGCAGTGCTTTTTGTATTTATTTTTCTGTGGCTAAAGAAAATAAGCAAAGAGTTTGTCACATTTGCATTGTTGTCATGTATTGTCAGTTCCCTGTGTACTTCAAAAAGTTCCCTCCAGAATTACAAGTCCTGTAACAGTATTTTATAAATACTGTACTTGTGTGTTCCGTCTGTGTAACAGCTGTTCAGTGGTGGCAAACAAGTCGGACTGCAGCCACCTGCAGTATCTTTGGGATTTTTAGGAGGCAGAAATCTACTCTCTGGTACTACAGCACCAAATCTGGATGGCAGACTGGGACCACTGAAAGCAATAGGCAGATTTTGGACACTTGGTCTTGAATAGCCTCTGTTAATTGCTACGGTAATGAGGTAACTAACATGGGTATGTGTGTGGTGCTAAGGGTCTGATTCTGCTTTCCTGTGTATCTCTATACATTAGAAACAGATCTTTCCTTTTCCAAAGCAAAGGACTATTACTGGGAATGTCAGTAACACGAACCATGGAAAATACAGACACTTTGTGAATGGGCCTGAGAGAATACACAGCGAGAGTAGAGTGGAAAAGCACACGGCTGGTGACGGCGTTGCCTGGGGAGTGCAGAGATTACTGAGTTAGCCCTGTCCTGAGACAATAACTCCTTAAAGCACAAACTTGTACGAATGTGGTTACTGCTTCAGGTGGATTAGGTAGAGCCAGCCTGTCTCTGTACCTGGAGCACGGTTAATCAGCAGTCTGGATAGTCCATCTACAGATAATGGAAAGCTGGTTCCCCACTCCTACAGCAGAAAAACTTGACTTATATGAAAGGAGGCAAAGTCAAGGTCATTGTTGTGAAAGTCAACAGTGTGAATTTTTCCTTTGAATGTGCACATCTTACTTGCACAGTTCTGCGAGTGATAAAATGAAACAAGTGGGTTATTTTCTCCTACAAATGCAAGCTATATTCTACTATTCACCATTACACAGCCTTGCTCTTTAGAAAATAAGCCTATTTTTGTATGCAAGTATTTCTTCTAAAGGCTTGGGTTTCATCTTTTTCATACTCTAATTCTGATCATTCCAGAAATAAGATGATAGAAAGCTGAGGTTATTTTTCATAGGTGATTAATTAGATCCTTGAACTTTGATGAATGGCCCCTGGACGTAGATGTAGTGCATATTCCAAGGCACTAAAGGGCTCCATGTCTGGTTATTATGATCAACAGTCATCAGAACACTTCTTTTTTTAAATCTTGCACCTCCATTCTTATTTGCTTGTTACTAAATGTAAAAAGAATCTTTTATAGTCAGGCATTCAGCATATAGTAAAATTAGAAGTTAGAAGCTGACACATGGCAATATTGATTATTCTGAATGTTTCATGTATTGAATTTCTTGTCCCCGTGGGACAATTATAAAATAAACATAACAGGAGTCTGGCAGAATGGCCTTAAGAGGGTTAGTGGCTTAGTAAAGAGAAAGTACCAAAATGTTCTCAGCAGACTTGTTCCAAACCTCAAGTATAGTACATTTGCAATGCTGTGCAAGAATACGACTCTTCGTAGTTATTAGGTGTATGTTTTGTTCTGTAGAAAAGGATCCCAGAATGCCAACATTTTTCTACTGACCTTGACTGTCGTTGGGATTATATTTATTTAATTTTATTGTGTTGTTATTAATTGCACCTTGTGGACAGAGGGCGTACAAATATGGCCAATTTCACAAGGGGCCACAACTTATAGATAGTCTGGTGGGTTTTGTGTGAATAATATTTACATTTGAAACAGTCACTGGGGAAACCCTCTCTGCAAAGCAGCAGAAAGTAGACCTGTCGAAAATGTTTTCAAAATGACAATTCTTCCACATTTTGAATATCCCTTTGGAACGGAGCATGAATTGCTTTAAATCATCTGCTTCCTCAGAAGGTCTGTGTAACTCCACGTTGCTGTTCGTGTGTGATTCTTAGTATGACCGTTTGTGAGGGTTCTGTGTGCCAAGCAAAGTCGCTGTTCCCCCCGTGGTTCCCTCTGCTCTGCCCTTTCCCATCCCTGCAGTGGAGTGGAGGTGAGCAGAGGGGCACAGCTGTGACCCAGCACGGCTCCTTCTGCCGGTGCAGCAGTTCTCACAACCCAAAAAAACCCTGAATCAAACGGGAATCCTGTTTCTCTTCATCCCCTTTCGCTGGTCCTCCCGAGGTCACCTCCACAGGATGTCCAAAATTCTTGATGGGAGAGCTGGGGAAAAAGACTGGTTTGTGGACATGGATATCAATACTGTGTGCATGTGGAAAAACTCATTGGAAGAGAAATGCATTAAGAGATACTGAGGCACAACTGATGCATTTTTGTTTTCTCTGTGATCAGTATTGAAAGCATTACCATTTCTTTAAAACTAAAAAGGTGTTTTCCTCCTCAGTTACTCTGCTATGCAAATGTCTGTTAAGCTTAAAATTCCCCATCTGAAATCCTCAGTTAACTTGGTTGGCAGATAGACTGTTTTTTTCCTGGAGTGGGTTGTAAATAGCCTTTAATGTACATTGAATGAATTTCACATTGTAAAATTTTTATTTTATTCCTTGTATTATATTAAGCAAAAATCCCTGTGTATATTAAAGTGCATAATAAATATATTTGCTTTTCAGCAGACATCTAACCGTTTTAATTTTTCTACCTCATTTCCTGGGACATTTCAGGAAAAGGTCATTAAACTTGATTAACATTTGTGTAGTGCTAAATGAAACGTGATGGATGTGTCCAGAAAGCAGTCTAGGCTGGCAAACCTCAGACCCTGACGTTAATTCCTGTGACCCTGAGCATTTGCAGGAGAAAATTCGCTTCGTGCCCTCCTGTTTAAAATGACCATTATACACTGTAAATACCATGAAGGCCAATAAATTCACTCTTTCAGTTGCTGTAAGTTCTTTACCAGTTCAAATGGATTTTGTTAATTATTGCCTTGATGAGTGTTGCTCTGCAGTATTTTCAGTTCAAGAAAAAGCTCTTTCTTACTGATGGTGGCTACTCATTTTTCTTGAATTTGTTACTAGTAAAGGTAGGGGAGAGAAGTTTTCTGCTCCTTGCAATAACCCCCTTTTGCCCCTGTGATCTTGTCTCACGTCTTTAGATTATAAAGCCACCAGGATTTCTCTGCAGAGAGTTGTTGAGTGTGAAGGAAGAGTTTGGCTGTGCCTTCAGCAAATGATGCTTCAGGTTTACCTCCAAATATTCTGGTTCACACAGATTCCAGCAGCTGGTGCACATGAGTCAGCTGATTTCTAAGATTAGGTGAATGGCAGAATTGCCATTATCTGTTGACTTGTTTTCTGTGTATTTCTGTTGTTTCTCACAGCAATTACTGATCCTCTTTTGTTAAGTGCTCTATGTCTGAAATAACAAAGTATGAGATGCATTAATTCAGTGGCTATTTTTTGTTGAAGCAAAGAATTTTCACTGAATTAATCTCTGAATAAGTTATTTTACATTCCAGAGACAGACATTTTCTTCAGATAATCACTGTAATAATATTTAAATAAAATTATTCAACACCTGTTTTAACTCTCTTATTCTATGGAATATAAGCAATCACATTAAATAATGCTTCACGTCTTCTGTGAGATCTTTACAGCAATTTGGCTTGTGTATTACTTGTATTTTCCAAAAGAAAACTGAGATTGGTTGGCACAGTAAACTAAAGCTTTTCAGTTGGAGGCCCTTTGAGAGACAGCAGTGAGAATTTGGCATTGATCTAAATCCTAATCATTTTATGCTACAAAGAGTCACAGAAATAGGGAATGGGACTGAGAAATCTACTCAGCAAACCATTTTGTTAAGATTCCAAATGTGTATGTGGGTAATAAAAACAGATTGACCTTTAGAATTAAAATCTAATTTGCTGGTTTGGGGGACAGAATAGAATAAGGGGTTGGGATCTGGTTGTTGGGTTTCGGTTTTTATTTCCCCCCAATAGCTTTTTTGATGTAACTTATTTTAAGTTTGCATCTCCTAGGGGAAAAGGTTTTAAACAAATTAAGGTAAGTAATAAAACTCTCTCCTTCCTGAATTAAGGTTGTGAGCACAGCTGTTGTGTACTTCTTATGTCTTGGTGAACATTAGGCAACCTCATACACTGTTTAAAATTCAAAGCTTTATTCATAAATGACAAAGACAGTGGATCTTTATTGTTATTTATTCTGTCATCTTCTGTTATACTGGCTATTCACTTTACCATTGTGTTTTCCCCAAGAACAAAACATTCCAGTCTTGCTCAGCTTTAATAATAATGCAATAGTTACCTTCCTGTTTTTTCATATTGCTCTCATAGAAGGTGTTACTATTCCCCAGTAAATCCCAAAACACTTCACCGAAACACAAGAGAAATACTGAAATAAAGATACATTTGTCCTGTCAGTTGCTTAACAGGCTAAAAACAACGTCAGGAAAAGCCCCTGGGCCTCTCCCAGCAATTCTGCCGCCTTGAATAACCTGTTGTCTGGCATTAACTCATCTCCTGCTTTTTTTGCTTTTTTTTCTTTTTTTCTTTTTTCTTTTTTTTTTTGGTTGCTTTTTTTAGTTGCTTTTTCTGCATTTGCAGTGTAACTCGCTGGAGGCTGTCCATGCAGCTGGGTGCCGCCCGCTCCAGCTCCTGGCCGGCTCTTGGAGCTGCTGGAGAGGAGTCAGCTCCAGTTCGGAGGCTGCTCCGTGAGCGGATTCCTGCGGGGCTGGGCAGGGGGCCCACCTCGCTGCATCCAGCCCGTGCCCAGCAGCATGGCACGGGGGAGAGCCCGCCAAGCTCTCTGTGCGGTTGTGCTCATCTGTGCTACTGCAATCAGAGCTTTCAAAAGCCCCCTTGGAAGGAAAAAAAAAAAAGGAATAGAAAATGAGGCTTATCCAGGAGCCTGGTTGACAGGTGAGAGCTTTGTGACAAGCAGTACTGAGCGTGCATGCGGCCTCCGTGTCCTGGTGCCAGTTTTCTGCTAATGTAACACTCGGAATGGAATGGGAGATAAAGCCACGAGAATGATGCTGTCTCTGCTAACATTTAATGTCTCCCCTGTGCCTTGGTTAGCTGTCAGCCTTCTGACAAATTACTGGGGATGGCTGTTTCTGAAGGCTGTCGTTTGGTGGTATTCATGGTATGGAGAGACAAGATCCTGTTACAGGCACAGTGTTCAAAGCAGAGAAATTTTTCAGAAGCTGGGTAGGACTAAGTTGTGTACTTCCAGTTGTATTTTTCTATACAAGATCAGGAGCAAAAAGCACCGGAACTGGTGGTGTACAAGAGAGCTGCGTGAGAGAAGACGGGGAGGAAAGGTTCATGTCATCTCAGAAGTCTTCAAAACACAGCTCGCTGTTTGCCTCATCTAAAAGCTTCACTGCTAAAGCAAATCTTGAGATGATGAGAGGGGACATAATTAGGAGTGCTCGTTTGGGTGCTGGAGCTGTTCAGTGCAGACCCGGAATGAGGCAGAAGCGCACTCACTCCCAGACTGTTGCAGTGTTTGCCCCGGTAACACCGTAGTTAATTCACTCTACTTGTGTTCTGCTGAGATTTCCCACAAGAGCACTGGATGGAGCTGGTTTTGAAATGCTTTTGCTAATTACTTTTTTAACATGCAAATTTAGTGAACAGAATTATTCAGGGACAGTCTTATTTACATGGGGTCGAGACTCTCTCACTGAGCAGTTACATCCACTTCCACCACAGTACTTGAAGAGTGTTGTTCCCTTCACCTGAGGAAAGGTAGCAAAATCTGTGCCTAAACTGATGCTAAAGTGCTTTTTGGCTCACACTGCTGGCTCATTTACATGCAGCCTATTTCTGTAAAGGGTAAATCTTCCCTCTTTGCCAAGATGAGATGATGGATTTAAGAACAGCCATTTCAGGACGCACCAGACATTCATCCAGCCCAGCAATCTGTCACTAGCAATGACCAATATCAGATATGAATAGAAAAGTACAACAACAGGGTAAATTTTCAGTGATTTTTTTCCTCTAAATGTTCTCCAGCTGTTTGTGGTTCAGGGATTTCCAAACCCGGAGACAGTGTCTTTATCATTAATATTTTCTGTGTCGGTCAATATTAACTAAACCAGAAACAAGTGGCTGAGATTGAAAAAGCACATTGTAATTTATAAATAGTATTTAATATTTGTTCTTTAAGGGTAAGACAATCAGGTCAGGGTAGGTCAATCAGCTACTGAACACAAGTTTTAATCCCTAAGTAGATTTATACCAGATCTCTATATGTCAAAAAAAAATTGGTCTGGAATAAATGTGGAGCAGTTGGTATTAGCATTATACAATGCAGACAGTAAAGATATTATTTGAAGCATAAAAACTTCCTCCCATCTGCTGAAAACCTGTTTTGCAACAAACTAGAAAAAACATTGCTGTGCCCCAGATCCGTGTAGGGAAGCTGGAAGGTCTTTTTGCATAGAGACAAGAGAGCCCCAAGAACATCGGAGTTACTCTTTCCTCATTAACAACATGGACAAACTTGAATATTGATTCACCGTCTCTCCAGCTCTTAGCCAAAGCCATCAGATGCTGGTAAGAGGGAATGCATTCTCTCAAAAATGAGTGTTTTCCAGATTAAAAGTAGGCACTGAGGGGAACGCAGGTGCAGGTGCGTATTTCCATCGTGCTGCTCGGCAGTGCCGCTGTGCAGCACAGCAGGAACTAGGTGAAAAGGAAAATTAATCTAGCAGATGTACTCCCTCCTGTATTTCCTAAGCTCCCAGTTTGCCAAGCTATATCCCCAGGATCAAGCACTTACCCTGCAGAAATAATGACTCTGTTTGCCTTTTCAATCTGTTTTCATTTAACTCTGGGATTTTCACAGATCACGTGGACAGTGACTCGAAGTTGCCAAGTAGTGTCAAGCTGCTTTAAACTTGATATTCCCCACACTCTGAATCTACTCCTTTAGAAATAAAACAGGTTTCCACTACTTAGATAACACCAGGGTCGAAGTATTCGTGGCTCCACCAGTTTTCCCACTCCAGCAGGACCGCTGGGTTGTGGGTGCTGTGCCTCCCTCCCACGGCAAAACCAGTCTCAATTAAATCTGCTCTGTCCTCATTTAGGCATCCTAGTTAGGGGGTGGGGTGGTGCTGAGCACGGAGATGGACAGACAGAGGATGGATGTGGAAGAGAGGCTTGATCTTTACATGGATGTTTGTTAGTGCCCAGGGGGAAGCGTGGAAGACCTTGTTTGAACACACAGCTCCACAGCAGGCAGCACAGGCTGACCAGAGAGTGCCCTTCAATAACGAAAAAAAGGTGAGACTGGGAATCAAAGCCTTCAAAAACACACGAGGGACTCATTTTTAGCACATCAGAGGAGGGGCTCCTAATGCAGAGCAAGGTGGCGTAGCAAGAGCCATACTAGGAAAATTGTCCTAGGGGTGGATATAGCACAGGATGTGAGGTGTGGGAGTTTTACCTTGTGAGAAGAGAGGATTGCTCATCTGTCCAAGGGATTGCTGAGACTGACAGAAGAGGCCCTGAAAAGGAAGATCTGAGTTGAAGACCAAGTTAGGGACAGAATGTCTTCATCCTCCTTCTCATGTAGTCTGGGCTGTCCTCTGCTTGGGAATGGCTGATGTGAGGACTTTGTTTGGATATCAGGGTGCTGCCACAGCCTTAAGGCAGAAAGCAGGCTAGCACAGCATGGCCACTCCCTTCGGAGGAGGACTTTAATCCTGGCATGCATTAGTTTGACATTACATAAGGCTGTTTAAGTGTGTTTCTTCCATTCTGGAGATGCTTACCCAAGTCTGTGGTGCAATTAAGACCAGGTTGTGTGCAGCACTGCTGGGACTGCAGGGCGGGCACTGCATCCAGTCCTGGAGCACAGCATCGTTCATGGGGATAACTCCCAACCCACCACCCAGACGGCTGTGAGCAGGGTTGGCTCCCTGGGAATAAGTTGAGGGCTATTCAAAGAGCTCCAGTCTCTCTCTAAACATGAAATGCAGCCAGCCTGTGACACAGTTCATTCTTTGGTAGTGGAGATTACTCAGGGAGTCTCCAGGTACACTCCCTCAGACATTAGCACCGCGGGGTGTGCGTGGGAATGCCGTACGCGAACATCCACACAGAGGCCGGCAGGTTTAGTAGCCCCGAGGCAACGCTGGCTTTTCCTGCCCTGTGCTGGCTCCTACGGGGCGAATTAATGCAGGCACGAAGCAGGCAGGAGGAGGTGGCTGAAGCCAGGGCTGCTCCTGAGCTCGCACAGCATCCTCAGAGACGGGACCAAGTGGAGGGAGCCCACTGTCCCGGCCCACCCCCAGGGCTACCATCAGCGCGGTGCGCTCTCCTCTCTCTGCCCGAGGGAGGCAGGAACCGGCTTCCGGGCAGGACTGCCCCTCCAAGTTGTTTGGGAGAAACCAGAACGACGTTATCTGCTCGTTTTCCATAACCACTTTAATCCCCAAATACCCGTTCAGACCTAAGTTCGCTGTAAAGCGAGAATTAGTTCAGTTTAAGGTAATCCAAACGCAGCACGATGGAATGCTGCTTCACTCACTGTTACTGTGTCCTCTGGCAGTGGGTGAAGGATCTTTAGGAGCGGCTGACTAAAAAGGAAAGCTACTTCACACAGCAAGAATTTCCATATTGCTTTTTAAAACTAAATAAATAAAATGAAGCAAGCCAACCCTGAGTCCCTTTCCTCCCACCAGACTGCAGCATCTCAGAAAGAACAAGGCAATATCATGTGTAAAAATGCAGGCATAACTCCCAAATGTTTTCCCTATCTCTGTTTTTATTGCTTCAATAGCAGCTTATGAAACATTACTGTAAAAAACTCAAAGCACGAGTCTGAAAAGACACAGAAAGCAATAAACTTAATCCCACAAGAAGGTCACTGTCCTTCAGTATTCCACTGTTCAATGCATAGGTGCAGTATGTCAGCCATTTTTCACTTATTGATCACTTTATTGCTAGGCATTGGTTATAGGAGTTCTGTAGCTGAAATTCCACTGAAAGAACAGTATTTTATTGCTGAGTTCAGAACCCATGGAAAAATACTTCAAGAAACGTTTATGTTTGCGTTTAATCTGTGACAAATCACGACGGAATACTGTCTGGTCAGTCCTTGGCATTAGCCAGATGCAGTGGGATTCAGGCTTCTCCATTGTACAAGAAAATGACTCACATATTCCTCTTTCATCCTAGGGGACAGACGAAAACTGATTGCGTTCTCTCGTGACACTATCCTTTTTTGCTCTTGGACCAGTCCTGTGCTCAAGCTGGGTTTAAGGAGAATAAAAGATGCTGATGTCTAAGAGATTAAATATGCTCTGGCTGTAGCCATGAGTTAGTCCCAGCTGTGGCACTGTGCTAAGTTTGTGCTGTATCCCAATCCCGAGGCATGATGACAGGGCAAAGCCCCGTCCCATTTTTATGGTTTTTTTTTTCTTCACTGGCTTTGCAGACATTCTTAAACATGTGGCATTGGAGACTGTACTGGCAAATTGTAATCTAGATTTTTAAAAATATATATATATTTATATATATATATATATATATATATGTAAATATACACTTTTTTTTCAGGGACCTTACATGTAATGGAAACTTGGCCCCACAAAATGATATTTATAGTACAGTATTTTGTTAACTGTAAATGCTGATGAGCCTTTGAGCTTAACATGACTGCAGTCATCACAGACCCAGACAAATTGCTTACAGGCTCGTGCCAACAAATTGTGATAAATTTCTTTGTTGTGGTGCAAGCTGGTTTCTGAACATGTTCCCCATTAGCTCCGTGAGCATCCAGTGCAGTCACTGGCACTCTCCACAGGACTCATCCATCCTTCCTTCTGCATCATTGCCTGCAAAATGCAGTGTGCAAAGCTCTGCGTGGCTTCCTTCCCTCTTTCTTTACCTCCAAACTAGGAAATACTTCTTTTTTAACAGCTCTGAGGAGGCATTTGGGACCAGAAAGTATGAGTGTACTGCTGTCTTTTGTAGCAGTTACATATATAATTATATTCATAATATATATATTTTATTATACATTGCTATATATATATGTGAAAATAGCAGCAATTCCTCTAAATTGAAACTCTTCAGTGGACAGAAGATTCAGGCATAAGCTCCAATTTTAATTTTCTGCGAAGTTTGAAATCATCGAAGCATTTTCTTTTCTAATTTTGCTACTTCCATTTCCTAAAGCAAAACTTACAGAAGAAAAAGGCAGGCATAAAAGGTAAGGCTTTAGAGGAGCAGTCAGCATTTTTCAGCTGATTCGATGCAGTTTCCTCCCCTTTAGATCTCTAGGTCAGGGTAGCTTTCAGGTGATGAGCCCGAAGTCTTTAAACACAAGAAGTTTAGTCTTCACCCAACTTTAATTCTCCTATCTTCTCCATAAGACTTCTTAAATCTACCGTGTGCCAGGTCCCTCTGGGAGATGGAAAGAGGCACAGGCCGGACCTGGCTTTGTGGGGAGCGGTGGTGAGGTTTCAAAAGCAAGTGAGACAGCACCAGAGAGCGTGGGGGAGGAAACTCATTTCCTCCTCTCGCATGTTTTTCCCTTGGTTTAATCATTCCAAGCACCCTGTGGATCTAAAATCTGAGCACGGGAGTCTTATCTACTCAGGTATAACGTTTCAGGGCTTCTGCTCAGAATAAACAAAACGGAGCATGTGTGCTTTCCCAGAATATATTAGTTCATTTTTTTTTGAGCATTTCCTATCCTCTGTGGTCAAACTGAGGGGAGTCAGGTTCCTGGTCATAAAATCACGCAAGCCTGGAACCTGGCGTGTCCAACAGGCGAGGAGTTCAGTGCCTGGTGCCCTGTTCAGGGACAAAGCCACGTGGGGAGAGTTTTTCAAGGTGAGGGTGGTGAAGCACAGGTTGCCCAGGGAGGTAGCAGATGCCTCATCCCTGGAAACAGTCAAGACCAGGCTGGATGGGGCCCTGAGCAACCTGATCTAATTGCAGATGTTCCTGGTCATTGCAGGGGGGTTGGTCCTTTCCAACCCACGCCATTCTGTGTTTCTGTGATTCTCTCATCTCGGATTGCCCAGAAAACCCATCAGGTTATAATCCCCAAGTATAACCAAATTTCCTTTACAGCACCTGGAGTAGCTTCACTGAAGTGGACTTTAGATTGATGCAGTTGGAACCACCATTTAAAATCAGTGGTCAGGAAAAGAAAGGTGATCTCTGTTTGCAGGAAAATGTTATGATGAACTCTGCTGACTTGATTTATAACAATAAAAATAATGCCTTTGTTCCTCTACAATGGGGGATAATTATTTTAATCACAGTGATCTGTTTGGAGCTGACTACAGAAGATCAAGTAACTGGTGTGTGATCTCACTCTCCAGGGATCAGAAGTTATTTGTCCTGAAGACTCCATCAATACCAGCTTCCGAACGGTTAACATATCTGGGAGAAGATCACACAAATTTGGAATCTAAGGTAGCTTTAATCTGGCTGAAAGTCATGTTGTACAGAGCTTCTAGTGCTGTTATTTACTGCACTAGAATCATTTTTCTCTCTTACTTAGAGCCACAACTCTGCCTTAAGTCATATCACCGACTGCTGTGATCAGATTTCACAAGTTAAGCAGAGTCACACCAGATCTGTGCGTGATGGGAGTCCTTAAAATTACATCTAGTGCTGCAGGCAAAGGCATCTGAGTCTCAGCTGGATGCTTGTGCTGCTTCTTGGGGGTCTCTCGAGATGGAGGAAAAGTTATTTTTGGCGCACAGCACGACTGCAATATGAAGGAGGAAGGGTGCAGGGAATGCTCCCCCTCTTTCCAGTCTGTTTCATCCCCTTTTCCTCTGTCGGGCTGTTCTCCCCGCGCCTTGTGAGTGAACACCTCCCCCTGCCCCGCTCTGTCGCCGGGTCTGGGGGGCAGGGGTCTGTGGTGCTGCCTCCCCAGAGCTGACGAGGTGTGCCTCTACCTCCCTGCTGGTGCTTCGTCCTTCCGCACCACCAGCTTCTGCACAGACAGACACAAATGTCCCCGCCAAAGCAAACCCAGTTGCTAATTATATTATTAGTGCTAGTATGTTAGCATTTTGGTTAAGGGCACAAAAGTGTTTTTCCTCCTAGTGTAAGGTATTCACCTTGAGTGCTTAAGACCTCCAGAAAACGATAGTTCACATCCTTCTGTATCCTTCTTGTATCAAAGGAAGTGCTAAAGCTAATTATATAGACCCCGGGGCAATTACTGGCTCCATTCAGACACAATGAGTGTTAATGAGAACGATCCTCTTTTTTTAATTCACCATAAAAGAAGGCCTATTGCCTCCAGCTCTCTACTGCATAAACCCTGGGATGTATTTTTATATCTTTCCATTTGGTTTAGCATTGTCATGCAGAGAGTGTTTGACAATAACCTTTAATTTGAGGAGATGCTGCTGCAGACTGTAATTAAGGCAGAGTTGGTGTTTGGTATTTTTAAATAAAAAGCAATCAACCATCAGCAGAGTCTTTTTAAATACCAGGAGACCTCCTCCTTGTTAAGTTGTTTAGAGAGGACATCTCCAAGAGCTTTTTTACCTGGAGAAAATAACCTTCCTTTTAAATATATAAAATATATCAAGGTATTCTATAAATTATCTTCTTAAATGTGACTTCTTAAGTTTTTGCTGGTGTAATAAGAACAAAGTTGGGAAGTGTTTTGATTGTAGCTGGGCTCAAATTTCATTTTGAAGGGGAAAAAGACTTTTGATTATTTCTTAAATAATTACTTGTGATAATACAAGCTCCTTTGTAATGTTTAGATAGAAATAGTTTCTATATAAATAGAGACATTTAAGGTAAGAGTAACCTGATCTTGTGTTTTGAGCAGTGTGATACTTCAAGCCCTATTATAGGATCAAAAGGTTTTCAGTTCAGTAGAAAGCTATTTTAAAAAAATTTTAATGATAATTGAAGGCCTAATTAGTTAGTTTGTAATACTTAACCAATATCTTTACTACTTCAAGACTTGCTAAGAAAGAGAGACAATAGCTCTGACAAGTTAAAGGAACTCATAAAATATGAATTTGAAGGGACTGCTTAAAAACAAAAAGTAAATATTATCTTCTTTAAAAAAAAAATCTTTTTAAAATGAGCTAAATTAGAACATACTTTCAGCTTTAAAGAGGTTCTGAGAGTAGCAGTAAGTGCATGAATGGATTTCCACACAAACCACAGAGGAGGTCAGTGATTGTGGCTCTTGTTTCACAGAGAGGAAAGTTGAAGTGTGGAGGAGGAGGTGCTACTGCAGATACCAAGGTAAGGGCTTATGGCCGAGTTGTCACTGAGTCAGTGTGAAAAAAAGGATATCAGAGTGATATTTCCATTTATTTTGCAAGCATGGGCTTGTTACATCAGTGAGGATTTTCAGTGATTCTGACACAGAGCAAGAGATTTCACAGCAATCTAATACAACGGATTGCATTTGCTGTTGCTAGGATGGTTTCTGGGTGGAGAACAGGGAAAGATGTGAGACTTACGGTGCGGACACTAATATCCAGGCAAGGTTTTCACACCCTCTACTTCTGCTGCTGTTCATACCTTGAATGGAAATAGAAGAGATAGTTCTCACCTGCTTTCTCCAAAACAAGCTCATCCTCGTGATGGAGATATGTTCTTGTGCAAAAACACACACACTTCTTCTGAAAACGTTTTTATTTCTAGGGTTCTAAAATAGAATCATGGAATGTTTGGGGTTAGAAGGAACCTGAAAGATCACCCAGTCCCAACCCCGCTGCCATGGGCAGGGAATGTGAGCTGCATCGCTATAAGTACCAGACGAGAAAATAAAACATTCATAAATATGCTTCAAGAGGCTTTTCTCTTGAAAACGCCTGCTAGGAGACAAGTTTAAAGCCTTAAAGCTTCAGCTATCTTCAGGATTAGACAAGTGGAATATCTCTGAAGGGACTTCTGGTCAGTGGCTTCATGGCTATGGTGTGCTGTGTTCGGGATTATGAACTCCCACGTGTATGGTGCTAAACTGCTTGTGACTTGGTTTGGCAGGGAAAAAAGCTCTGACGCTGCACCCACTACTTTTGACATAGGGATAACAGTTCATACCAGCCAGCTGAGAGCCATTGTGCAGGAAAAATGGAAAATGGGATGGTTTAGATGGGTTAGCAGAGCGCTGAAGAGAACTCGGCACGGCAATTATGATCTATGTATTTTTAATTAAATTTCATTGATTTTTAAATGTCATTCCAAGCGAGGAGAATTCCCAAGGCTACCAATCATTTTGCACAACTTATAATATCCATAAAGTGCCGCTACCTTTCATCAGGTCACTGCAGAAAAAAAAAAGAATAAAAATCTTTGAGCATAATGTGGAAGATTTATAGCACTGGAGAAGTTTGCAAGACTGACAATGTTGATATCCAAACTTAAATTTTGGCAATGTTTGCTATTCATTTAATCTTTCTGCTTTAATCTCAGCAAATGAAATTGACTTAAAACCTCTGATTTTTGTTACTCTCCAAGTTAATTCCAGGGCTAAAAAAAATCTGTGATGAATATGCCTGAAGGATAATAGAAATTGCTGTGTTTGGTGTTTGCAGTAGTGGAGGGTGTGCTTTGTACTATATATGCAAAAGTGCTGCTGCTATATGTGATCTTCTGCTATAATATTTTCCCAGTGTTTCTGTTTATATTTAATTTCTCCTTGATACAACTTTCCAGTGGCAATATCCAGTCAGCCTGGTAAAGAAAAGCCCAAGGCTTTTCTACTGAGCAAAACCTCTGAAAAGAAAGGGACAACAGATAAAGTACCTCCACAAGAAAGAACCCCTCTAGAAGATCCTGCTATTGAAAATATATAATTATCTCATCTCTCCCATCCTGGTATGAAGCATATAATTAGCTGACATCCTCCCTTCTCTTGAAAGGGAACAAATGCTGCATGGATTCAATTAGAAAATGATTAATAAAATATTGCTGGAGTTCAGTGCAAGGAGGGACCTGAAGGACTCAGATATTTCTGCTCAGTATCTAAGACAATCACATCCCTTGTGTTTTCTGAGTTGCTCAAAGCAAGAGCTCCAGCAATCCAGGTAGGCAAAACATGAATCAGGAAAGCTGTTGTGTAAATAAGTTGGCAGACAATGCCAATGAGAATACATTTAAAATAATAAAGGTGTGAATGACTCTTGTTCACCTCTGAACTTGAGTTTTTCTTTAACATGGCCAAGAAAAACTACCTGAGCAAGTTCCATGACTTTTTTAGCAACGGTATTTAGACATTCTTGTTTATACCCCTTTGAATGGAATTAGAAGAGCATTGTGGGAAAGCTAAAATAATTTTTTAAAGCTAATGATGTATATGGTATATGATGATTTGTTAAGTTTATGAATCATTATATACCTCAGATATACAATAACTGTGACTCTGGCAAGCATCAGTTTATAACTTAGCTGTAGTGAGATTGAACTTAATGGAAAAACCATTAAAGTAAGAATGTGAAGTCTTCCAGAAAATAATGCTACCATGTGCAGTAAAGCTTCTAATCTCTCCCCTGGCTTCCTCATATCTGAAGCAGATCTTTTGTTAAGTGAATTAGTGAAATTAAATGATAAGTGAAAGAGAACTGCAGGAGGAAAATATTCTTTATAAGTTATTTATGCATATGTGATGTATAAAAAGAGAGAAAAACTGGAGCAATTATAATTCAATGCACTCTGCAAAACAGTTACAGCTGAGGCAAGCTTATATTCACTTATGGAGGTACAACTAGTCAAAATGCCAGCTACACAGTTCATTTCCATCAGGGAGCAATCCCAGCTCTGGGAGTTTGTGCGCAGCAAATCCATATCTGTAATCTGGAGTCAGTGATGCAGGCTGTAAGAGCACTTTTTCCACAATCACTGTTATTCTTTCCAGCACGTGAGCCCTGAATCTGGTTCCAATTTTCCTGGCTGTGTGCATCAAGTATTATTCCCGACAAATATTGTCTCTCTGAATGGGTTTGGGCTTGCCATGTGTTGGCAGGACCCCTGTGGCCAACTGCAGGCTCCATCCTTGGCCCAGTGGAGTACAACACTTGGCACTGAGCAGCCTCCCTGGAAAATGCCAATTATTTCTATACAAACAGTACAAATATAGAGATTTACACATAGATACGTGCATATATCTATGGGTTTAGGTCTATGTGGTCCGCAGTAAGAAAAGAAATCGAGAAAGAATTTGAGGACTCAATCTTTCCTCCAAACTCAGCCTGGCAGCACTGTGTGATGCATGTTTATGGTGAGGGCTGTGGGATTTCTGCTGGCATTATTTTGATTTACTAGGAAAAAACTGCCTCCAGCTTTTAAAATGGGCCTGTATGAACCCTAAACTTCAAAGGCCTTGTTTCTAAGTTGGTAAACAGGGTTTACTGGGTTAGGTATGGGGATTTCTGTAAACACCATACCATGCTGGTACAATGCTATCTCTTCTGTTGTGGGTTTAAAACAGACTGTCCTGCTGTAATTCCTGATTTTTCTTTGCTAATACCTAGATTTTTTACTAGTGGTAATAACAGAGCATCTTAAGAGAGGTAGAGGAATATTAGCAGGAACGCAGTTTTATGACAGCTGTAAAAATAGTTGATTCCATATACCTTTGTGCCTTGCAAAGCATTAGTAACTGGATCCTGGCTACAGCATGTAATTACGTTGCTTGATGCATTGTTGGGCATTAGTAGGATTCCTTCCATCTGTCTAATATTTCCCATCCAAGAATCCTATCACATTTTATTACAGCCGTTTAAAAATTCCTGATCCTTTTCCAGGCTCACTCTGGGTGTGATGGTACAGAATTTCACCCAAAATATTTTAAAGGCAAACTGAGCATTGTGAAGCAGGCGAGGATAGTGTTTTTTATTACCAATGTCTCAAATTTATGCTTTTGCTGGTGTAAAATAATTTGGTGCTCATTAAATATGAACAGTACATTTATTATTATTTTTATTTTCACACAATTAGTAGTCAAACACAAAAATGCTTTTCAGAGAGCAAGAGTTTCACAAAATAAAAGTTTAATGAATCCATGTTCTCTTATATTAATTATCTATTAAATTATCTCACTACATATAGAAATAACTTAAAATCAGATGTGAAGAGGTGCCAGTTGTATCTAAATATGACTTAGTTTAACAGAGGAAGGCAAAAGCCTGGCCCCAAACCTCTCACCCTCCCTCATCTTTTGTTCCTCCTGCAGCAGCTGGAGGTGCCACACGTACCTGAGGTAAAAAGGAAACATCCAGCCTTTTTGTTGGCGCTTGAGCCATTGCTTTCCAGGGGAAATACAGATTGGGCTGGCCTTTAGGGCTGAACGGCTCTGCGCTGTTCCCCCTTTGGCACCCCTGCCCCTGGAGCCTGCTGTGCAGGTGCCTCCGAAGCCTCTCTGTGCCGCTGGCCCTGTGCGGCAAACACGGGGGGCAGCTGGGGGTTCGCCTGCTGCCCGCCTCGGGAGAGCGCGGGAGAGAGCGTTGTGTTTTAAACGTAGTTGTCAAGCGTAGAGAGAGAAACCCCAACGCCCGTCAGCATTTGGTTGCTCTGCAGGAGACGTAACTCCTTAAAAAACCCCCACATGTAGCCTCTTCTCATTCGTGGGATAAACCATTTAAAAATTTACACGTGATGTCCCATTACTAATTAATTTCAGGGTCAAATCCCCTTTTTCCATAATACACCCCCTCACTTTTAAAGCGATTGCCCAATTGAAAGGAATAAGCAAAATACATTCCCTGTGCATTTTTGCACTACGTGGACAAAACATGGCAAATCTCCACAAACTGACAGACTAGGCACCATAGTAAATTCTCTAACTACAATAGGCTGAAAAAAATCCTCAAGAAATTGCAAGACAGAATCTGCTTGTGGTCTGCAGTTGGTTTGCATATGACAGGATGGAGATTTCATTAGCATATTGAAGTGGCACCTTTCTGCCCCAGATCAGGGAAGGCTGGAGCAAGAATTATCTTGTTGCTACCTTTGTGCACCAATTAGCCAGAAAAATCTCTTGTCAACTGGCAGAAGAGGATATTGAATGTATGTGGTGGTTTAAGGAGATAGAGGTGCTAAATTTCCTGCACACCAACTTTTTTATGGACGCCCATCTAGAAGTATCATTGTGTTGCTCCATTGAAATCTGAGTGGGAATACCATTTCCTGCCCTTCTTCTCAGTACTTTTCCTATTGTTTCAGCTGTCTCCAGTGTCTTGCTTTGAATCGTTGATTATAAATGACCTAAATTCTCGAATTACCATTTTTGTATTTTCTTCAGGAAGCTTCTGTCAGATTCCAGGACAGAATATTTTAGGATGAAGAGCTTAAAATAGACACATATGATTTTGATAAATAAAAGGAAACCACTGCAGTCTGCAAAGCCATCTGAATATAAAAGTGGTTTGTCTTTTGCCCACTCTAATTAGGCTATCAAAAATAGAAATATTGAGCCAGGCACATCCAATTAAGTTTGCCATTCACCAAGCTTGAGCCTTTCTTACACAGACTCCTACCATAATGATAAGGAGATGGAAAAAGAAAGCAGTCATTAGCAACGCTCAGGAAATTTGGCTTTCTTGATGTGAACCACAGCTGTGGTAGATCTGGGAGGTGGCGGCACTTAGTGGCTTTTTCTTAGACAGTTCTCCTGGTAGTGAAGAGTATAATGATGGTCTTCTGGTGGCATCAAAGTTTGTTGGTGCTGCTAGTGAAAGGGTTCTGCAGACTTGAGAGATCAGCATCCTCACATTCACTAGGCTGTGTAAGATTTTGGGGCTGGAAGGGACCACTTTATTTTGAAGGCTCCCAGAGCGGAAGGGTCTGGGGCCTTGGAGCAGCTCAGGAGCCTTCCGGCACCACGCCACGCTCCTGGGCTTGGCTTTTGTGCTTACAGGGAGATGAGAGAGGAAGGGTTGACCAAATCCTCTCCTGAGGTCCCTTCCAGCCCGAATGTTTCAATGGTATTTCTGTAAGATCTTGAGCTGATGAAGGATTGCTTGGAGTTGGGGCTTCACAATCATCCTCTCATTCCCATGAGATCTCTCAGCCCAAGCCGTGCTGTGGCGTTCAGTCAGCACCACTCTAAGTGAGCAAGTGTCACTTTCTGAGCAGTGCTGGCCCGTGCCAGAAAGCTGTCATTCCCTGGGGGAGCCATGGCTTACAGAACAGTGTGGTTCTTATAGTCACAACCCTCGAAGAAAGAAAACCCGTGCGACCTGCGCGCGAGTGAATGAAATGTTGTCGCCTGCAAGACAGGCTGAGAATTGTTTTCTAGTAAGTGTCAGGAGGTTTTGGAAGACAACACACTGCCGAGAGATTAATTATTACACAGAGGAAAAAAAGAAAGCAATTGGGATACCAGTGTGCACATATTCTGGTAAAAACTCACCTCCATAAGCACTAAGACTAGACAGTTTATCAGTGCTCGTTTGCTGAAGGAAATTGGTGAATTGGTAAATTACTGGGGTAATTTCTATCTACAAGAGTAGTTCACCAGTTCACAAAGAAGAATATATCACACTAAGAACTGGCTCTCATTTCCAGCTGTGGATTAATAACAACTGAGTGCATGCTGGCACATAATTTAGATTCCAGCCATGAAGTCTCTGAATTGTGAGCTGGAAACTACAATAATGCATTTCATAAATACAGCTATTGTTTTTGCTGGCATCGTGTTGCACGTAGCAGTTATAAGAGCACTGTGCAACATTTAGCAAACTTAAAGGCCAGGGAACTGTCTGAAAATCAAGTTTACATTATTTGGGGGATTTAAAAGTTGTTCCAAAGTGAACTAAAATGCAGAGATCAAATTGCTAAAATGGAAAGTGTGTGTCTATGGGTTTGAAGTTTTCCCTAATTTGAAACTTTTACCTATAAGGGAATATTTTATTTTAAAAATTATTCTTAAGATTGAATATTCATATAAATATCAGGCTGTAGTTCTCCCCCCACCCTCAAAAGAAATATTTGCAGATCTTGAATATTTGGTGTCAAGGACAAATTTAAATGGAATCAAAACATACCACTGAAGTGAGCATTTACTGAACCCAGGCAACTTCATTTCCCTCCTTCAATGATATTATCATGCACCCCCTTACCAAATCATGGCTTTTAGAAATTGAATTTATGTTAGTTTGGTTAGTTTTTTTTAGATCTGGGAACTGAATCACTGCCACTGAGCTTTATAGCAAATTTTCATCTAAATACCATAAACTCCCTTTCAAATGTAAGTTTTGTGGGTGTAATTCTCCATTAAGATTAATGCAATTTCATTTTAAGTATGAGACATATATAAAGACTTAGATAAATTAGTGCTCTTCTTTTATAAGAAATTGATTTTTGAAACATATTTTTCTTAGCTTTTAAATCACACAAAATAACAAGGAGGATTGAAATTCACTTTTTCCACAGCAAGGTTCTCGACAGTTAAGCTTTTGCATATCTGTGTGAATCTAAAATGGGGTTTAAAAAAATTTCTGTTTTGATTATACTCATCTGTATTCTAGAGCTGATGGAGGAGCTTAGGAGTGAATCTGATGTGCTTAATTCAGGGAAAACAGAGACAAGGAGGAGCAGCAGTTCTGTGAATCCTTCTCTGCAGTTAATCACTGCGATGGAGATGGTCTTTCTCAGCATCCACACCAATATTCCAGGAGGGATGTGCTCCCTGTTCAGCAGGGTGCTCACTAGGCTTGTGACAGGTCCTGGCAAATTCCTCCTTGGTTATTGGATGTAAGCCCATTTTCCAAGAAATATGCACCGTTCTGGTACTCCACTCTCCCGATTTATCCTGGTGAAGCTGTTCTCCTTCTATAAAAGCTGTAAAAAAAGAGATTAGTTGTGATGTGAATGTCACGTAAAAGTCATTTTAATCCATACAAATATAGTAAACCAGAAGTTTTAACACTCTGTGTTGTGAAGTTCTGGTTACTATGCAGTTGTCAGTCATTTAGTTATAGGAAATGAAGAATTTTTTTGCCAGGAAGGGGAGAATGGATTGGAATTAATCCTATTAAATCCCGTGTGAAAATGCATGGACTACCTTGTACTTCCCAGTGTCAACTCATTGTACAGGAGATGCCACAGTACCTTTGCGCAGAGACCCACCTGGATTTCTGAATGCTCTCTTGGGTGTTCAGCAGGGCTTTCTCTTGGGTTTAGATGCTGACTGATAAGAATTCAAAAGCAAAGTAATTCAGACATTCAACATGAGCAAAGGCAATCTCCTGTGGCCATTCCAAAGCTGTTAAATTTCCTTAGTTTGCCAGGGAGATTCCTGGCAGAAGTCAGAGCTGTAACTTAAAGCAAGTTAGTTATTTACACTTGAATACTTGACTGAATGACTGATAAACACATCTGGATATATTTTGTATGTTTATCTTTCAGTAACCACTGATCTGTTCCTTCCAAATATGAAACAATATTTGTTGGGTTCTTGTTTATTGGGGTTTCTTATCAAATTCAGATCATTGAGGCATGGGAGTAATGTATGCAAGTATAGACTTCACTGCCTGTGAAAAGCCACACTTCATTCACTGATCTTTCCCAATTGCTGCGTCCAGGGCAGGATTAATGGAGCAGTCCAGCCACTGCTTAGGAACTCCTCAAGAACCCTTTGAGATTGTTATGCCTTCGTTTCCGTTAAAAAATAGGAGTATTAACTTTCTCAATAGGAGTATTGATTTCCAGATAATTTACAGGTGGAACTTGCATCATTAGGAATACATCTCTGTGAAACATGAGAACCATTCAGAGAAGCCGCCTGGAATTAACAGCCAGTACACTGTTGGGAATCCAGATAGAATCTCTCTCATGAGGCACACTCCTCCCATAGGATGCTGAGGAAGCGGGGATCCCTATCTGCTGCCTCTGCTCTCTTATTTCCACAGAGAAAGCTGCTTCTGTGCATGCTCTTCCCATCTGTCCTCCAGACCATACACATGCACTTCATCCACAAGAAATGATGCATGAAGCTGAGCACTTGCAGTTTTTGAAATCAGGGGGCTGAGTTCTCTGGTGTGTTCTTGTTTAGTCTTGTTTACTAAACGCATCACCACACCAGGCTACGGCTTAAACATTGATTCTTCGCAGTCCAGAGAGCACTCCCAGCTCTTCTGTGACATTTGGACAAAGCCAGAGTGGTTGAAATTTATGGTGTCAGGCCTCAAATCTGTGATTGGTCAAACAGCATCAATCTAAGAGAGTGCGAGGAGAGAAGGAAGGACACATAATAAAGAATAGACTTCGCCTATATTGTAAAGCATGCTGGGAATTGAGTTGTAAATGTAAATCCCTGTCTCCCTCTGTATGAGACTCCAAAAGCAACCAGTAAGTGGAATTATCTGATAAATTTTATTAAAGTGAAGAACTGTTACAGCTTTTAATGCCAAAGTCTCCCAGAGCACATTCTCTCTGGGCTTACTCAGCCCTAGAGAGGTCAATAACCTTTAATGTAATCCATTGGGGAAATAGAAATGTCAGAACTATAAAATAGCCTGTATCAATTTCAGGCCCTTTTAAATAACCAGTTTGACCTACAGATCTAAATACTGGAAATAAATAGGAGTCTTGAGCCATGGAGATGCCAACCATCTCCCCACTGCTTGGACTGCAATAGAAATTACTGTTTTGGTAAGGATGCTAGTTATCATTCAGTAGTGATGAGTGACCATTTTTCATTATTATGACTTTTTAAACATGGCAGGAGTGCTGTGCTGCCCTCAGAGTCAGTGACACATAAGTCACTTGGCTGACATTTTAATAAACATCTGGTTTTTTCGGAGCAAGACACAACGGTCATCTTTGTTAGGGTTTCCTGGCATTCTGATGCTGTCTCCATGGATATTGCAGTCTGTTCCTGCAGAAACAAAACAAATATAAAACCAACCAGCCTCTTCAGAACTCGCAGTGGGATGGAAAGTCCTTGAGAGCTTTCATCCCTCTCCGTTCATGCCTCTCACCCGCAGCTCTGCTGTGCTAAGCGCTCACAAGAGGTTAGCACTTGCTTCCTCAAGTGGTGATGTCTTCCTGATGCAGAGCAAGGTTTCTGGACTTTCCAGGGTGAGAAAACTTGGGAAGAGTGACATTCTTCCTCATGATCATTGATGAACTTCCAACAGCCCTCCAACAGAGGGGCTTAATGAGGGTGCCTCAGGGAAAAGGGCTTAGTTTTAATGTAGTTACGCTATGGTGTCCTTGGTGATATTGTGTTTAGAGTTTAAATGAGTGCAGTTCTCTTGCCCTAAAAAGGCACATATTTTTCTCAGTGTGGGATGGTGGGAGTAACACCGCTTGAGGTGGTGCAAGAGAGAGAAAGAGAGACTGCTTTCTCATAAATTGCCAGCTTAAGCAAATAGTGAGAGTGCCAGACAACCAAACCTGTAAAAATAGTTTTGTTTCACTGCTTCTTAATCCCTCCTAGCCAGGAAATATTGAGAGAGTTTGGTAGTAAGAGCTGTGTTGTGCTGTGGAAATATGCTGTTATGACTTAGAGTTCCTGTCAGAGAAACTGAAGTGTTTTCTGAGGTCACAAGGTGAGAAACTTTAGAAAGTGAGAAACTCTCTTATTTGTGAAAGGATATGGGTTCACATTAAATGTTTTCATCTGATAACAAGTATCATTTAAAAACTGTGTTTGGATACCTTCAACATATTCTTTTGGTATTAAAGGGCAAAAATGCACACTGAAAAACCTAAGCAGACTATTTAATCATGGAGCCTGTGTGAATTTATGTTGTCTTTGCTTTTATCAGAAGTTACAGAGGGCAGGGGTAACAGGGGTAACAGAGAGTGTCTGGACTAAGCAATCTCAAAATATAATGCAATCAACAGTGTGCCTTGAGAATTGTAAATAACCTCCTACATGCACATACAGAGCAGAAACTAACCACAATTTATCGTATGAAAATTCTTAGTTTTACTCCAACACTAACCCAAATCACTTCATCACAGCAGGTCCTGCAGTTTTTTGCCTGCAGCAGAAAATCAGACAAGATACCAAACCCATTTTCCAAGGTTCAGCTGGATTTCTAAAGGAGGTCTAAAGTAGGGATTTGTTTTGTTGTGTTGGATTTTTTAATTTATGTTAATTTTTAGGACATACCATTTGGCAGCTGCCTCATAGAGCTGAGTCTACCTGAGTGCCTTGGAGTTATGCTGGGGTTTATGGCAGATCCAGGAAGGAATAGAAACAGGCCAAATCACTTAAGGCAGCTGGAAGGTTACAAGTTTCAAGGAAAGGGGAGTCTTTAAAAAAAAAGGCAGAAAGAAGGCAGGGCCCCAGGTTAGCCTGAGAGTAATTAAAAAAACAATAGTGCATAGGACTTACAGGTAACTTCTTGGCAGTGGATAGAAATGTGCCTGAGAAAGAGGTCCAAGACTTTATCCACATTCTTTCAGAGGGAGAAGCCAGGATGGTGAGTGGCAGGGAATTTACACCAGCCGTGTGCAGTCTCACAGGCACTCACTGGGTGGTGTTACAGATGCTGCACTTCACTTGTGGGGCAGCATCTCCCTCCAGAGACAGGTAAGGACGGCTCAGGGCCAGTGAAATACAAACACCTCCACCCATGACACTGCCAGAATTAGAGGAAAATTAATGGTGGTGCATTAATTGCTACTTTGGCAAAAGTTTAATGCTGAGCTCTCCTCCAACTCCCACCACTGCTCTGAGCACGCTTTCTCTGCCTCCTCACGTCATGTCTGTGCTGGACCCTTGAGCTCCCCTTCCTACATTGCAGTAGCCCAATCCAAGACTCCCATCCGTCTCCTAGGAATGCCATTGCTCATCCCTATCTCCTCACACGGCAGACTGTGAGGTTACTGTGAAAGCTGCCATATTTTCAGTGCCCCTCCGGCTCCGTATCCGCTTGGCAGCTTTCCATGGTACCCACCAAGACCCAAGGAAAGGCGGATGCGTGAGAGTAGCAACGCAGCTCCAGCTAAAACCTCTCAGCCAGTGCAGTGCACACAGCTCTGCCTCCCATTTCTCACTGGATCCTCTTCCAGGGAGGAGAAATTGAAGGCCGGGGGGTTGGAACGAGATGATCTCTAGGGTCCCTTCCAACCCAAACCATTCCGTGATTCTGTGGTGATTCTGTGATTTTGTGCATTGTCCCTAGTACTGCAGGAAAGATTATCCTTGAAAGTCAGTGTCAGCAGGCACGGAGTGTGCCCCTGCTTCTGGAGCAGAGATAAGCAGGAAGGACACAGAGCAGCTCTTCCCATGCATGCTTACCAAACAGAAATACTGCCAATCTAACCTCTGGTTCTTTAAAGAAATGAAAAACTCTTGCTATAGAGACTTGGCTTAAAAACAGTTTAGGACAAAGGAAGGGTACTAACAGGGTAAAAATAACTGGATGAGTTAGCACTACCTGACACTCTTTCCTCAGCTATAATTTCTGCCTTACAGTGCAAATGCATCTAACAGCTTAGAGCTGGTCAATCATTGCAAAAGCAAGGATTCCTGATCCCTCATCCCAGCCCAAAGAGTGGCTTGGCTCCATCACATGCCTGTAGTGAGGAATGCCTACACCATTTCTCTTTCTTGGAAGAGAAATAACTGGCAGCAGCACCATTCACCATTTGTTGAGCTATTACAATGTATTCAGCCAGGAAGCACAAAAATACTGCATAACCAGAGTGTCCACGTGGCACAAAGGGAGAATAGCTGGAGCAAACAGCTTGGGAACTGACTGTGCACTGAAAAAAATATTTTCCTGTGCAGTGCTGTGAGGGTTTGTGAATAACAAACAGATTTTCTCTCATCTGAGCAGCCTGAAATTACTTTCTGATGCAGAAATAGCGTACTCATTTCAGATAATTTATATGCAATAAATTAACCAATTGTTCTGCTTCTCTATATTTAAGGACTAGCAGGCCCCTTACAGACCCGGGGTAACAGCAGGGAGTGATTATCAATTTCAGACAACCTACTTATATTGTACTTATTATAACCAGAATGTGGTTATAATACAACAAGTTCGAAGCTGATAGAGAGAAGTTTGGGAAGATACAGGTCTAAAGTAATTTGTCAGTCAGGAGAAACCTGTCTTTCTGCCCATCAACCACCTAAAATCTATTTTATTGTCAGAATTAAAGCTGCTTTCTCCCTTTTGAAGTGCCCTTTTAGCTAGACATGCACTGTTGTCAAGTGGAAAACAGAGCAGCGCTGAGCAAACTTCATTTCTTAATTCCCCAGTACCCTGGTGATTCCACCCACATCTGCTCAGATGGGCCTGAACATGATCCAGGCTCTGCTGAATCTCCAGCAGGAGATTTCAGATCTGGCTTCATGAGTAGCTGGTTCCCAAGACAGAAAGAGCATTTTTGACCTGTGCTCTTAAAGGTGTTAATGTGATGTAATTGCAGCTGCCCTGAGACAGAGTTTAAGAAGGTGAAAAAATCTTGTTCAGTGGCTCAATTCCAAACTGAATTGCACAAACGTGCTGTTATATTAAGATATGAACACTTCACAGTGAATCTGCTCTGCTGAATTAAAACCAGCTGCAGGACTTTGTGAAAATCATTGGTTAATAAAATGATAAAAATTTGAGGGTTCTCCCTGCATTGTTTAAAAATTATTGGCATGTTTTAAGAGATCCTCCTTTCTACCATGCTTAGATATTCCCATTAACATGTTTTAACGTGGCAGGTCTTAGCTATGTACTGATAGATCAGTGATGAACTTAACATTGAGTGATGAGTCTGGCAAAATGACAGCATTCCTGGAAGACAAATGACTTCTCTTTTGTTTTTTCCTTTTCTTCCAAAACTTCATAACAACTGGCTGTGTTACCATCTATAGTTAAAATGGACATCTGAGGATTCAGAGTAGAAGTGAATTTGGACTGGTCTGCAGCTGAGCTTTGGATTTAGCCAGTTAGCCTCTTAAGCAGAATTCAAAGTTTACAGAGTAATCTGGAAATCATCAAAGCAATAGCAAGCAAATGTGCCTTATTTTTAGGACTGGACAAAACCTACTTAGGTTTCATTTTTATTTTAAAAATATCCCACATTTTCATCCAAAATAGAACTATACATGGAGCATGAGTTAACTTTTTTTTTTAATGTCGCTGTTAGAACTCAATATTCCTTGGTCATCCCCCAGCATTAAGCATGCTCCTTCTTTGGGACTGACAGGAAGGATATTGTGTCCAACATTTTCCCTTTGCAGTGCCTGCACTCTGGCAGGTTTCACACTGTGGCTTTCCCTCCTTGGTGCAGTTTTTGGGGTGTGCCTTCCACGAGACAAGGCAGAAATGCAGAACAAGTCTTCTGAATGGAAAAACTGGGTGGACAAGTCTGGCATTTCTGTGGTTTATTTTACGTGTTAGTCAAAACAAGTAAGCAAACCCCAACCACATAATGGAGGGAGAGAGAACAATTTAGGCACAAATTTTCAGTCTTTCAGCATTTTTAATCACTCAGGTTTAGTTCTTCACTTCTCATTTTCCTAGATTGAAAAAGCACTTCTTAATTGTCTCTACTAAAGACAACTATAAATCCCTCTAATTGTTTTGCATTTGTTGTAATGACATCAATTATTTATGGATTGTTATTCCTTAGTAGAAATAAGGAAACCTTTCATTATGTTTCTGTATCAATCCCCTTATGATATGTGTTTCAGTATATCCTTGCTGCAGCTGGAGTAGTAGAAGGAATGCTTTAACACCCATTTCTTACATTTTGGTTGCACTGATCTGAAGGCTGCACTCCTGGAACTAAGTGGATCCTTGTTTTTTGGAAGAGGGAACGTTGCCAATTAATTATTAAAGGACTGACTGTAACACCACAGCAAAGTTAACTTTTTTCAGAAGCTCAAAGTCAACATTTGAAAGGCAAACACTGCAATATCCAACCTGCAGCTCAGAAAACATGTTCAAAGCAAATGTCCTGCTAAGCCATACCAAATTATACCCAATAAATACTCTCACTTTGTGATCTTAGCATGCAGCTTAAGACTTCAGATGTTGTCATTTACTATGGGAAATGCCCAATGTTTTCATATATGAAAGCCAAATTAGACGCAGTGCCATTTAATCCATGGGTCATTCAGATATGGCAGATTTTTTTTTTCCTTTTTAGAGCAGTTAAGTACAAATGCATTCTGTATTTATTTGTATTTTTCACATTTATTTACAGTGCCGTATGTTTTTCATTTATAGTTTGTTTCTACCTGTCCAGCTCTATAATGTCCTTCAAATGTACTCATTTAGGTGTTCCTTTGAAAAATAAATGAGGGCAGGACTTCAAACCTTTATGCAAAAAAAAAAAAATAATTATAGTGTGTATAAGTAGAAGATAAAAGGGGTTTCTGTGATGTAGAAAGTTTGGCTTTTCTTAGGTAACCTGTCAAACAGGCTAATTTTATAAAATTATATAATAGTGGAAACTAGTTAAGATGATAGCAGTGGAACAGACAATCACAGTGGAGATATAAAATAGGCTCCTGCCCCCACCACCTATTGTGATCAAATCAGGATCAGGCACAATGGAAATGGGTATGTGAGAAGGAAACATTGTAGAGTTGCACAAAGGGAAAAACAAAAAAAAAAGAAGAAGGAAAAAAGAATAATCCACTGATGAGGAAGTGTGAGGGTGAAAGAGGAGGATAAGGATGAGATGGCAGGGCTCCAACATCACCAAGATCCTTGCCTTGGGTGGAGGAGGCTGTCACTCCTACCTGTGGTAGTGGGGATGTGTGGTCAGGTCCATGTGGGTGTCCAGGGCCACTGTCCCTGGTGCAGACAGAGGGAATTGAGGTTATGTGTGTTTTTGGTGTGTCAGCAACAGAACCGCATCACCATGGCAAATAACAAATGTTCCTCCAGATGTGCCGGGTTCAACACCTCTCCCTGGCCAAGTTTAGGGCCTTTTGCAGCCGAGCAAACGCCACGTGAGGCCAGTGCCACACACAGCAGTGCCCTTGGAGGAGCTGCCTACGGGCCTGGGCCCTGGCCCCCAGTGCAAAGACAGCTGGCAGCTCCAGGTAGCCTTCCCTAGGGACAGCAGGAACCTCTTCCCAGGCCCCAGGACCAGGAGTCAACCTCCACCCCTTCTACGGGGATAGCCACAGTTAGGACATGTACCACAGCAGGGGAGAGAGAAATAGTAGCTTTACTGCTAATTCCTAAGTTTATATCCCACTTTTTCCCTGATTTCCCCAGTAAAATTGCCTTTTAGTTGTATAAAAAATTTGCTGTTTGTGCAGAGAAAGCAGTTCCACCTTGGAGAGGGGATAATTCATTCTCCCAGACTCTGGGAGCTGGATTTGTTGTTTATTCTGGCTTCAGAAGGAACCTGACCCGTCTGCTGCTTTGCTGAGCAGAGAAGATAATTTCTTCTGAAAACTGCCCTTATCATGAAACCTGCCTTGAATGGTGATTGATTCTATATCAGGCAGTTCTTATAGTGCAGAAGTAGAACTGGAAAGTTATCTACAGAGCTCCATCATTTGGAGAAACTGCCATGACCTTCTTTCTGCAGAAATATTTGTTCCACTGGAAAAGTATTTTATGCTTTTGCTCACCGTGTCCTCCAATTCTTGTATAAATCATAGGGATAACCTATTTTCACTTTGCCAGAATATTATAACTACATCTGTCATCTTTAAGTTCTGTGGTTTCTTTTGTTTTCCACCCAAAGTACTTTTAATTAGACTTAGATTAATTTAGATAGCATAAACAAGTCCTAAATAAGTGAGGCAGCTGCTCTGTCTCATGTGATAAGCAAGCTAAAGAGGTCATGTTTTCATTCATCATAGCCCAGGAGCAGGTGGCAGGAATAGATTGCAAAGGTAAGATGTTCTCTTCCCTGGAAGATGCTGGCAGTGCCTTTGGACATGAAAAAATGCCATTAAACTGGTGAACCTTAGTGACAGCGTGGAGTTACTTGGCACAGAAGAGCAGTCTCCCAGTGATGCTGGCAGCAGGAAATGTGCATGCCATCAAGAAGGATGTTTCTGAGCCTTGCTTGCCACTACAGAGGTGGTAGCTGAGCATAAAGTACCTGAGGCAACTTCTTGATGGGATACCTTAGGGAGAGTAGTGGTGTTTTGGGGGAAAAGGCACGGAGAAGGCAAATTTCAGATGGTGTGACACCCTACTGATGAAAGCAATGCCATTGTTATGGGCCTAGAAATCAGGTCCTCCCTCATCCTCAGTCTGATTTGTTTCAAAGCTGAGGAGTTTCCATCTGGGCTTGTGTCTGGTCCCTTATGCAGATCTGCCTCCAAACGTCGCTCTGAATCGGCATTCAGTGAGTGTGCAGCCCGTTTCTGCATGTCACACTCGTAGCTCCAGTTTGAACAGCTCCTAGCATTTGCATCTTCATTCTGATTCTGAAGACAAGACTGGGATTAAAGACAAGACTGGGATTTTTTTTCACATTCAGTTTTCACTGACACAAAAACTTTTAAAAATTATTAAAATTCTTTATATTCATTGTTTGGAGCAAGAAACTTGAAGGCTCCAATGCTGCTGCTACTCCTGAAGCTGGAGTGTAACTCCACCTTTTTTCCTATTCTTACCTTTTTTCCTATTCCTCTACCCTTTTTCCTTTTGCATCCTGTAGATCTCATTAACTGTGAGCTTGAGATTTCTAGCAGGCAGGTATGGCTGACTCCTTCAGTGGCAGGAAAAGCTGTTGTGTGACTGAGTCTTGCTTTGTTGGTGCATATCTGTGTAAGGAATCTGTGGCTATCACGGATGGGCGTGTGCTGTCTTGCATTTCTTGCATGGCTCTAGGTATTTGAGGTCTCCATTTTGTGGTTTCTTTTATTAAAAAAAACACAAACCAAAAAAAAAAAGCCCCAAAAACTTCCTTCCTTCCTTGCCACACATTATGAACAATAGCTCTGTCTGATTTCAAAGAGCTTCCTTTGTTAGATGCTGAAGATACTATAATGAGAAAAAAAAAACCTAAAAAACTCAAATTTTACATTTAATTCTGCATGCAAGGAAGTTATAGCTGTTACCTGAGAACTGAATTTTCTCATCTGGTGAAAAGAACTCTCAAGAATCTTTGAATATAGATGTCTTTAAATGTACTTCCTTTATTATTCTATAAAACTCTTCTTAAAATGGAGACAGTAGCTATGGCTGTATGGCATCTTTTTCTATATTATTTCAGTATTTCCTTCCTTAGGATTTGGAAAAAAAATTGCATTCCTGTCATAATGAAATCTCCTGACAGCATTGGCAGCAGCAAACTTTAGAAATGTACAAAAACTGTGTCTTCACATTGTGGATGGTGTAGAAGGTGATAAGAAGCTTAGAGAATAAAATAGCTTGGGAGGAAGGAGGATTAACCTCTCTTACTGAGAGTGGAACAGATACCAAGAAATTGTGTTTTGCCTGAATTGCATTCCTAGTTTGAATGCATTCAGATCTGGAGGAGGATGTTCTGGGGGAGGGTGTGTGGGAAGGAACTGTAGTTCTTGAATTTTGCGCTCTGGCTGTATTGGCGGAGACTCAGTAGTTGATGGGCAGCTCTTTTGCTTAAGTAATGTGTTTTTCTTACTGAGAAGGGTAATTTATTAAAAAAAAAAAAAAGATTAATAAGGCACCTCCATTCCTGGCAACTTTTCCTTCCAGACCTGCCCCATCTTTCTTTGGGCTGTTCCTCAGAATTAGCTCTCAGCCTGGGTGAATCCACCAGCGAACGTCCCAGGCAGCCACGGCTGACTCCCAGCTGTTGTTCTTGGATGGGACCAAGAAACACAATCCTCTTTTGTGGGGGATTTTGAGTCTGATCATTTTGGTGCTGTTCCAATCCAAACCAAAACTCAAACATTTTGGAATTCTCCATGAAAGGGAGCAGTGCCTTAGGGGAAGGGGGCTTTGCCGGCTGTCTTGGAGCTGTGGCCCTTCAAAGTACACAAGTATCTGAAGGGAGGGCGTCAAGAGGATGGACCAGGCTCTTCTTGGTGCTGCCGAGCAGCAGGATGAGAGGCAGTGGGCCGAAACTGATGTGCAGGAAGTTCCACCTGGATATGAGGAAGAACTTCCTGACTGTGCAGGTGACTGAGCACTGGAACAGATTGCCCAGAGAGGGTGTGGAGTCTCCTTCTCTGGTGATATTCCAAAGGCACCTGGACACAATGCTGAGTGACATGCTCTAGGGGACCCTGATGGAGCACGTAGGTTGGTTTAGATGGCCTCCAGTGGCTGCATCCAACTTCCCCCTCTCTATGATCCTGTGATTCTGAGATCTCCAAGAGCATAGAAGTAGGCAGGCAGGGAGCCAGGCACATCTCCAACAGACATCTAATTTCCATGGAATCTGCAGTGGGAGTTTCGTAGCACTGAGAGCACCTCTGCCAGGCTTGGTCGAACAGATAAGCTATGGAGAAAAAATTAGAGGCTCTGAACTGACACCTGGACTCAGGATTGCAGCGCAAAGTGGGGGATTTCAGGCAGTTTAACTGGAGCTCCCCAAACACCTGGCCCCAGCACTCCTCCACCTGGGCAGCAGGCCAGGCTCTCCACAGGGATGGCTGGGAGAGCGCAGTCCCCTTCAGGCTCAGAGAACCCAGCCTGAACTCTGCCTCTCCAGGGAATCTGCCATCTGCTTAAGGCCTGTGGCCCACCGTGATTTCCTCATCCTTGCAGAAAACAGGGATGTAGCTGGTGGGGAAACTGGGCATTTAAATTTCACTGCTTTCCCCAGTGTAGCAGCTGGACTGGTGGTGTCTGAGAGCCACGTCTTGGCATTCACTTGCTATTGCTGACGCACCTTGTCCTTCTGAAGATGGTCAGCACTCTCCTCTTGCTTCTGCTCTGGGTTTTTTATCCCACCCATGGCACAACTCCGGTTGCCCTACTAAGTGTTTTAGAAAACATCACTTCGAATAAAATCTCCAAGGCTTAGTTTAGACAAGAATATTTAAACTTTTCCATAGACATGAAGTCACCAGCTGGCACTAATCTGTGTTTATAGAAATAAAATCTGCTGGTTATTATTTGCTTTTCTGTTGGTTAAGCTCCTTTAACCCGTGCTGCTTCCACACCAGCCTCTGTTCAGAGGTAGCCTGACAGGTGGTGAACTTCTAAATGGGTTGGTATTTCAGAGGTTGAACAAGTTCCAGGGCTAAATAGCTTAAAATTTGTCAGAATCAGAACTGAGCAATACTTAATGTGCTTGGCTTTTAGATTAGTCATCTCTGGCTATGCCTGAATCCCTCTCCTGTGGGGATCCCTTTCCTCAGCACCTCAATTTAAGGAGAGAAATGGCTGAAATTCAAAACAAATATTACAGAATAATTGTGGGAAACACAGTTTGGATTCATAATGACTTATTGTACCAGGAAAATTATTTGGAAGTGGTATTTAATCAGTCAGCAAAGAGAATTATATCTTGGGCCCCGCTTAGTACTCATTGGTACAAGTTATATTTCAGAGGCTTGAGCAGAGGCAATGATCTATTCATGGAGGAACTCTGGTTCAATAGTTAAGTATGAAAAATATTTAGAAGATATTTGTAAGAATTGGCAATCAGACTCTATCAGTTTGTGATATATAAACAGAAAAACTGGAGAAAAATGAAGTTTACAATGCAAATGATTCTGCATTTTTCACCTACTTGTAATAAATTTCCAGATACTTGTGACTAGGAAAATGGGAGAGGTAATGAAAAGAAAAAGTATTACTGAAAGATGATCAAAAGCTAGTATTCCAAAAGAAGATGTTAATCATGAAAACTGACCCCTCAAAAAAATCTTTGAATACAAAGACCAATCTTGAATGGGTGTCTTAAATTGCATGTTATTTCTGTCACTTTCAGGAACATCAAAATGATCCTGGTTTTTTTAAGTGATGTCCAAAGGCCAGTGAAAGAACTTCATTGTTAATGTTTGTGGTGTAAATGTTTCTAAGCATTAAGTGGCAGCCTGTGTTGTTTATATTGGATTTAGATCCAAAGCAGCTCTTGAAGCTGTTTTGTCAGGTGTTAAACTGCGCAGAAAGACACCACGTTTCTGACTATTGCAATTGTACCACAAATTATCAGCTTATAAGGAGAGGACAATACCCTGTTATTGTAGGAATCTTCTGCAGTTACCAATGACAGTAGGAAAATAAAAGTCTGAGTATTTTTAGGTTGTCTGGCCCCGGAGTGTGAGTTTACCTTAAATGTATTTTCTGCCTTGTGAGTTGTTGAGGTGTGCAGGCATTTACAGTCAAATGGATCTGAGGCCAAAAACGTGACGTGATCCAAGACCTTTGAGGTCAAAGGAAAAGCCATTATTTTCCTTCAGTCTACCACCAGGTTTTGAGGAAGCAGATGCTCATAGATGTAAGGGAGTGTAAGATTTTTGCTCTATAAACTTGTCACTTTCTAGAGATATACAAAGCAGTTGTTTACTTTCAGCTGTAAACCAGAAGGCATAAACAGGCATTTTTAGATTCAGTAAGAGACCAAGCACTCAGGACGGGTATTTCAAAGCAGATGAAAACTTTTGATCCATATTTAGCTGCAGTTTCTTTGGAAACTGCAGATGAATTGGTTAACAGCTGATGGCAAATAGTTATGAGTGGGCAAAGGGCCCTGACTTCTCATAGCTCTCCTGAAATACAGAAGAACTCACAGAAAATACTGCTTCATATTTTGAAGAAACCATCCTGTAGCCTTCACTTAGTTTTTGTTTTAATCCGGGTTATATTCCTAGCCCTTAAAGGCAAATAAATTTAAGCAAATAGGAATGTTTATCATTTTCCTCTGCAACTGATACATGGTATTTTTGGTTGTGTTGGCCTGGAAACCTAAGTCATGACTTACATTCCTAATATCATACAAGAGACTCTTCAGATGATTGCATTTTTACTGGCTCAAATCACGTGGATATTTTGAAGTGGCAGCATCCAGCTGCAATCTCTATAGCCAGCCAGGAGTACATATCCCACAGGAAAGATGTCCAGCATGAAAACATATTGTTAAATAATAAATAATATTACTGAGCCTTCCACATGTCATTCTAGTCTCCTGGGAAACATTTAAATGTAGCTTAACATTCAACCTAGTCAGCACGATTGGCCTTACCTACCCCAGGCTTTGGTGGCAGAATTTTGGATCTGTGAATTATTTTTCTTGTAGCTCTGGTCTTTCCTTTTCCTTCACCAGGTAGGGTGCAGGTTTAGACTGCACAAGCCCATGGAGCAATTAGGACATTTCCCTTGTTTCTTTTCTTGCCAGAGATTGTAGTGTTACTGTTTTTAACTCTGTAGTCCTGAATTGTTAAAAATGGGAGGAACCTGTGCCTTTATGTTCAGGAAAAGAGAAGTTATCTGACTAACGAAAGGACATGGTTCTAATAGTTGTTCCCTCACCACTGTTGGGCTGTAGTCACCCTCATTTGCAAAATAGGGAATTTTTTTCCCCAGGATTTCACAAGGTTTTGATTGTCCGACACGGAGCAATTTCAGGGTCTCCACTTCTCATCCTGGCTAGGACATAGCAGTCCCGGTTTTTCCCGGCCAAATGCATATTCTGCACTTTGAGGAGACTCACTCCACTGTAACAAGGCTTTATTTATCAGTCCTAACCCACGAATTGCTGTTTCCAGAGAGCACAAACACGAGTAACCAGCTGGACATTCCGAGTAGGTCACCTTCCACTGATACCCACCCGGTGCACGTGGGAGTGATAATGGCCTGCTGCTGATCCACTTAATGAAAACTTGTGTAGGTGATGCTGCTCTGAGTCTGTTTGCAAACAAACAAACAAACAGCTCTGCCCTCGAGGCAGGCTGTAGCCTGGGAACGTGGCAGTCATTATGCATGCGTAGGCAGGGAAGATATTTGCGGCGGAATCATGGCCCCACTGAAGAGAGCGGCAGCTTTCCCACTGCCTGCAGTTTGGCCACGCACTTGTCCCTCTCTTGGTACAGCCCTGCAGCACTTGAGTGAGTTCAACGGAGACTAAACAGCTTAAAATTCAGCACGATGCCGCGGCACTGCAAAGCGAGCTCTGAAAACAGTTGACATGTGCAGGGTTTGCAGCAGTTTTCACCCAGCTTTGTTTCAACCCAAATATGTGGAGATTACCTGTAAGTTCTCTGCAGGCATTCACAGTTGCCTTGCTAAACTGTTCTCTGAGTAATAAGTTTAAATGGTGGAATTATCAGGCAGGAAAAAGTCCAGTAATGTGGCAAAACTCATAGGCTTCCAGAACAAGATGAGCTACAGATGTATGATGGACTAAAACACATTATCAAAGCCTCTCTCTTTTATGTGTGTTTCCCTTAGAACATCATTGATAGAAAGAGGAATGACTAATTTTCTGTATTAAGCATCAACATCCATGTGCTATGTGAGGGCAGAACCTGGCTCCATGTTTTTGTGTTGATCTTAATGTGCTGAGACTCGGCAGGGTTCAATTTCAGGCAAGGAAACACTCTTAAATGAAGTCAATGAATTATGATTTTACAACTGCGGCATATAAAAATCCCGGGTATTTCTGTGTTTTTCAAAAATTGCAGGTTTTTCAGCAGTGTATAGGACTGGGTGAATCTATGTGGTGAGGACATATAATCTCTGGAAAGAGGGATATGTAATTATTGTCCTTAAAATCGTTCAGTAATGCTGTCCCTGCCATGACATATCCATCTCAGATTGTAAGATATATAACTGTGCTTTATCATCAAAATCTATTTCAACTGGTATGGCTTAGATCACCCTGTTTTCTCATTTGTCTCTGGTATTTCCTGGTCTTTAAATCTCCAGACCACCTGGGGCTCTTAACCCCCTTTAATAAATAGGTCCATCACATTTTCCCCGTGTTCAAAAATGTCACAGCTGCTTCCAATATGTTATGCAGGGATCATAAAAATAAGTACAGTATAAAACATTATTATAGCCCTATTTCTAAGTTTCTGCAGCACAGCTCAGCTCAAGACCTTAGCCATTTTGCAAACTCTTTGATGTGATGATTCCTTCTAATCACTCTGCTTTAAGACATCCTCGTTGGATGCTGGTACCTTAGTGCCTTGGAGTAGCTGCTTAATAATATCAAACTCTGCATGTTTTAAAAGGGCAGGGAGCATCCCAGTGATAGAACAAGGGGAATAGCTTTAAATTGAAAGAAAGCAGGTTTAGATTAGATGCTAGGAAGAAATTCTTTACTGTGAGGGTGATAAGGTGCTGGCAAGATGTGGATGCCCCATCCCTTGAAGTGTTCAAGGGGATTGGAGCAAAGGGGTTTGGTGCAACCTGGACTGGTGGAAGGTGTCCTTGTCCCTGGCAGGGGGTTTGGAAAGAGATGATCTATAAGGTCCTAAAGCATTCCGTGATGCTGTCCCCAGTTTCCCACACCAGGGAGCAAGCTGCTGCTGCCTCTGCCAGGGAGGAGGACGCAGAGCAGCGTCTGAGCACGGCAGCGAGAGCAGGGCACCGGCTGCTGCTGTGCCGTGGGCTCTGTCTCTGTGTCTGAGAGACTCTGCCTCTAATGGCTCTCGACAGAGAGGAGCCGTGGCTTTCATGCAATATTCCCGTGAATTACTGCCTGAACCCGTGCGGCGTGTGTGACCTGAGTTAACGGAGTAGCTGTCAAACACTGATGCATGTTGTTTGGGTTTGCTATTACTAATCCTGTCATTCTTCTCACATCGGCAGAGGTGATGTACATGTCTCTGCAGAGCGCAGGGTTTTATTCAAACTCGTTTCAGGCTGTTTTCATGAATTAACAGAACCTGGGTGATGGGCCTCTATGGAGGTTCAGCAGCCACACTTACAGGGGTCAGGATTTTACCCAGCATACTTGTACTGTACATTATTTACAAATTGCAAACAGCTTGAACACAAGGAGTAAACAGTTACCATGTTCCTAATTTGTATCTAACCTGCATTATAAGCAGACATCTGTAGATCATAACACAGAAAGAAGTGCATCACGTATTGGATATACTAAATGTAATTCTCATCTAGAATTTGTTGCGCTTTGGTTTCTTTGGGGTTTTTTTAATCGCTTCAAAGGTGCCAATATATGCACTCAAATTATGTGCTAATTGCCAATAGGCTTTTAAGTCTGTCATATTGATAGTTAGTCCTCCTGGAGAACAAGGTTGTATAGGGGATTTAGGAATGACACAGTGCAACAACAGCACTTTGTTGGCTCCCTTGAAGGTCCCTTCCAACCCAAACCATTCTGTGATTCTGTGAATTTCCACCCTGACACGTGCTATTGTCCAGGCAGTTTGGAAGTCTTAGAAAAGAAACATATGTTTCCAAGAAAGGGTAGGATACCTTCTGTCACTGTAAAAGCACGAACTACATGCTAAAGCCCTATTAATAACAAATTACTAAGGGCCTTTTCTGCTGAGGTAAACTTTGAAGCACATACTTCTGCAGATAATTCCATCTTCTTTTCACAGGTCATTTTTCTTTCTTGCTACATTTTCTATTTTTCAGTGCCATCAGTGATTAAATAACCCTCACAGCCAAGCGTGCGGGGGCATCACATGAGAACAGGATACAAAAGGCCCTATTTTCAACTAGATATAGTTTAATCACAGGCAGTATGGAAAACAAGAGCTGAAAAATATATTTTATCTCCTACAGATTATTTCCTTTCCAGCTTTGCTTCTCTGTACAGCAAATTGTTGAAATATTTTGAAAAGCTGGAAATCTGTTCTTAATCCAGTCCATTTAGGCTTAAGTATTCCTGCAAAGGCAGATCATAACAAATGGATAACAAAATTATCCTCCCTTAGAAGTACTGCTGAAAGTTCACCTAGAGAATGACAGGGATTTCAAATTAACTCCGTCATCTTTAACTAAACATTTAGTTTTTAAATGTTTCTCTGTCCTTCACATGGCTAAAAGGCATCAATTACAGATGTAATCACAGATCAGGTAGTCCAGCAACACCTTCAGTAAGAAAAAAATCAGTTGCTTGAGCTAGAATAAAAGTCACAAGTTTGCCTATCAAAACAAGGACTGATAAATTGGCAAATCAGTGAAGTATTTTACGAACTCTTAACAACCAGAGAGCCAGATGGAAGTTAATGGATTTATTTTAGATGTACAGAGCATTTACAGTCCTTGTTTGGCCCAAGATTTTCACTAGTTTTTTAACAAGATTTCCATGTTTTGTCTGAAATTTGTTTGCAGGATACAACTTAAACACATATTCAGTAAAGAAGGGTCATCTTCTGTTCTATTTTACACTTCAGTCCTGTTTTACAGATTTGTGTTAAGTCTGTCTATAAATCCCACAGAAGATCAGATTATATTATCAAACATCCTAAACATTCCATGGTCCCTCAGAGTTAAAATGGTATCATAGCATTTCCAGCCGTATCTCCGTTTTCCAGAACACATTTTCACCATTCAGCACCAGGAGTGCAGCTCAGGAGCTAATTGCAACGACCTAATGCATCCATCCAGCAAACCTGGCCCCTTTCCACGGGCATGAATCATTCACAACTAGGCCCGGATCTCTGTGAATGTGTACAGCCACTTATTTTTAGCAAGCTCCTTGTCAAGGAAGCGTTGATTTCTCTCCCTTGGGCTCTCCTGCTCTCAAGTGCCAGCCGAGCTCTAGTGCCACCAGCTGCGATGCTGCTGTGGTGCCTTTCCAATTAGCAAGGGTTATGTGATGAGGAACCACCCAGGGGGTTCAGTGCCAATAAATCCTAAACCAAATCATCTGTGAAATCTGAAAGAGACTTCTTGTTGTTGTTGTTGTTGTTACACCCAGGGAGCTCTGGTTTGTCAGGAGTCCCTCTCCATCACTGGAAATGAAATTTTCTCTCACTTCCAAACATGGTAGTGAAGCTGGAATAAAGGACGGGTTTGTTCTGACGCGGTGATAAAAGTGAGAGATTTGCTGTGTTTGCACATCCCGCCTCTGTTCTCACAATGATTGGTTTATGACCAATGGTAAGGAAATAAAACAGGATTTGATTTGCCCTTCAGGTTATAAACAGCTCTATTATTTACAATGCACTTTGCACTTGACTCTGTTGTAGCAGGATTGTTAACAGCAGCTAAATTAAAGTTCTCTAAAGATTTCCATTAGCACAGGCAAGAGACATTCATAACTGTGTGTGTATATAACCTTTGACTTGCATGAAAAAATCAAATAGTTATTTGTTGTAATTTTTTCCATATTCATTTTTAGTACCTTAAAAAGAAGCTCAAACTTTTCGGTGCAAGTCAGCTTTTGGCTCCAGTCTTCTACCTTTTTTCCTTTTTCAGCTGTTTTTTTGAGATCAGGGATTTTAGGAAACCTCTGGTGTGAGGCTTAAGCTTTGAACAGCCACAATTATATTTGGATTTGCAGATGGCTCAGCACAGAGCACTGGGAGAAGCCTCCTAGCTCCGGCCTCCTCAGGCAAGAGTCTCTGCTTGAAAAACTGTGTCTGAGAATCCCTTTCTATGACTATTGATTGTCCTGGTTTTTTTTAATTTGGGAGAGAAGAATATTTTTGTCTAATCAGGAAAGTGAATATTTGTAGAGGCCATGGCTTTTTCTTTGGTAGTGGACATTTTTTTCTTGAAAAGTAATCCAAAATAATTTTGAAGACTGCTAAATTTTTGACAATGGAGATGCCCATCAGGTCAAGTCCCTGACTCCTAACCACCCTTTTTTTTCTTGCAACCCTACACTTAAACTTTCTCTAAAGTGCCTGCTATTTTGCAATATCCCATTTTAAAATCGACAGAGCAACCCCAGACACACCAGGGCAGGGGATACCAATCTACTGATCCAATATCAGAATGTCCTCCACAGTATTTCACCATCCATTAATTACAGAAATGCTGTTTGGCCCTGAATGAGACACTGGTCGTGTGTGTATTTTTCTTTTCCCTTGTAGGTTACACTACCACAGTATTTGACATTACAGCAGCAGACACTCTGCATTTTCAAATTAATAATATATGGCTACAAATTTTGATATGCAGTTATTTCCCCACTGCAAGTCTTGCAGGTGTACCAGTAAACATCACCTCTCTGCAGCCTACAGGTTTACTATAAGATTCCTTTTTCAAAAGCATCACTTAAGTAACAAAGGAATTATGGATTGAAATTGAGATGCCACTGGAACATATAGTTTTGACAAAATCAGGTTAGTCCAGGGGAGTTTATTAGGTGTACTAGCTGTGGTCCCTCTCCTCGAGTAGTGACATGGAATGGGAATAGTATTCATGAAAAACTGATGGACATGGAGCAAATGCTGCATTTCCTTTGTTCTTTACATGTTCTATAAATATTTCGTGTGTTTGTTAAAGCTCTGTTATTTCTGGAAGTCTGCCTACTCTCTTGTTTAATTTTTCCTGAATCCTTCAAGGCTGCAGATAGCTGGGGATACACAGAGGCTTAACATTCCATATTTATGCTCAGTTAATAGGCACCACATGAAGATTAGGAATGTAAACGGGTTGTGAGGAACAGAGAGGGAAGTTTTTAGCATGTCTAAAAAAGGACTAGACTTAGACTTCTATTACTCATACTTGTGACTTTCCACCCTTCTCACAGAAAAAAAAAAAAGAATGAGAAAGGTCATCAGAGCATCCTAAACTTGATCATATATTGGAATGGTCCTGCTAACCATCATTTGTCACAGCCAGCGGTTGTCTCCAGCTTGTCTTGATCATAACCAGCCTCTTCCCCTTGGGAGAAAGTATTGCCAAAAATAAAAAGGTTCTCCCTGAAAGTACATGAAATCTTCTTCTTGCCACAATACTCCTATCACACCCAAAAAAGTGAACTGGAATGTTCTGCTTACGGCAGTATGTGGAACTAAGGTTCTTTTTAAATATCAGAGACATATAAAACTTTGTGTCTGTAAATATACTCAGATCAGTGAGTGAAAAAGTTAAACTGCTTTCAGTAGTGATTGAGTGCTTGTACCTTCCACTTAGAAACACGGATCATCTGATGAAAATTTGTTTAAATTGTGAGCCTAAAATTGTTGAAGAAGGGATTTAGTGCCCTTTAGATTTTACTCATTATGTTTCTATTTTTCATGTTTTTCTACCATTTGTTTGTTTAAATATACATATTTGGAAGTCGGTGAAAAATGAATCATGGATAACAGTATTCCGATCTTTCAAATACAGCAATAGCACTGTTTTGAAAGGAGTCATCCCCAAAAAAACCCACTCCTCTTGAGCCCTTCCATTTTACCTCGGGGCCTCATATCTTTGCCTGGAAATTCAGCAGTGATGCTGGTTTGGTAATGTCTATTGGGAGTCGCTAGAAAAACACAGAAAACCCGGGCATGAATAGATTTTCCAGTGCAACAGGAAAAAGAATGATTTCACCTTATGCTGTGTAAAGAGGTGAATTAGCTCAAATGTGTCCTGAAGCCTCAGAATCACAGGGCTTCAGAACATGTTCTCCTTTATTATTGGCATCTTTAAGCTAATAATGTACAGGATGTTTCATATGACAGTGGATATAGGAAGGATGGGATTTTTATGGCATTACACATCCTGAAAACTCCTTTCTGCAGGAGGAGTCCCACTTCCAGCAAAGAAATTCCTCACAGCTGAAAATGCCGAGCAGTGCTATAGGGCTGCCAGAGTGTGGTTTAATGTGTTTTGAACTCCTCCTCCTCCTCCCAGGTAGTTAAGAAAGGTCAGGTGTATATTGAGAAAACAGGAGGCTGGTCAGTCTAGCAAATCCCAAGGCGCTTTTTTCCATTTCCGAGAAATGGAGCCGGAATCCCGTGCGCGCCCCAGAAAACAAAAGCCCCTGAGAATAGAGACCAGAACCTTCTGATCTCCCCAGGGACTGAACACTTTTATTTGTAGTGGTGATATCTCTAACAAAGTAAGGCAGCAGCTGATTCACAAACCATAATGGGAGTTCCAAGGGTATTTGCTCAAGTGAGTGAAATCCTGAGATCATGACTACAAATCTTGGCAATTGCTCAATCACTTTTATTGCAGTTCTAAAGCTCATCTCTACTATTTCCCATGTGAAAAACAAAGCCCACGCAGGTTCCTGATGCTGCATTAGCATTCTCCCACTTGAAGTTCCAGCTTCATCTGATGTCCCACATATCAAGATGAAAACTCCAAAGAAAGATCAGCATTCTCTGTTTTTCTAAGGCAGTAAAAAGCTAACTATATATGCATCTATATATCTATATATATGTAGTGATTCAAACTGAATTTAAAACAAGCTTCTGAGGCAATCAAAAGCTCCAACTCCCTCAGCAATGCCACAGGAAACTATCCAGATTAGACACCTTTTAGGGTCAACAGGAGTTCTGCTGCCAACAGAGGGTGGAGGAGGATCAAGCCATAAAAGAGGGAAAACAAATTTCCCTGCACTGGGACTTGTTGGCAGTCACCATGCTGAAATCAGGGCCCATTTCCCTTCTCTCACAGGAAAATGAGACTGAGGTTTAAGGTGTCAACACCACAACCAGAGCTGTAACCTTCCTGATGATCACCTTTACTGCTGCAGAATGTCCCACAGGAGCACAGGCCCTTTCAACAAAATTCTCTGGGAGATTTCCTTCAATAAATTATCTGGATACAGTAGTTCTGGGGTTTTATGTCACTTGCATGGATTGTCTTCATGAGGGTGAATCAATCTTGTGTTTTAACGATCCTTCATTCATGTATGCTTAATGTATCTTGGTCTAAGGATACCACTTTTTTTATAATTTAACGGATTGAAGCATGAACGGCTTAAATCTAACAGTCTTTTTCAATCACTTTTAGAGAGACTTTCCATCAAGTTCAAAACACTCTAGTCAATGCTCTCTAAGTGCATTCACTTTTTAAAAAGAAGTTATTTAAGTATAAATATTTTTTTTAAATTACTCACCTTGAAAGGCTGAAAGAATTACATCATTTCAAACTCTGCCCACTCCTTTTAATTTCCACTGGGCTTTCAGATTGACTTTGGAAGTCTGAGACAATTTTTCTCCTGCAAAATCTTAGGCTCTTGAAATCATTTTTATCGTTGTTTGATCTGTGAAATCTTGATTTGGACTTCCTGGCAGATTTGTACTGAACAGCATCTCTAATCCCTATTAGGACACGTTTCATAGGCTGAAAGAAAGTGATTTTTTAAACATGGGCAAAATTTTAAAAAGGGCTTTACCCGAAAGATTTTCCCCTAACCCAATCCTCTTTCAAACACGAAACCCAACACCAAGTAGACACTAATTCCAATTTGTAACAAAACCAGGAAAAAGGGGGAGTGCCAGTGGTTATGCATAATTCTCCATATGAGCCAGACAACTTAATAACACCACTTATTAGAGAAGCCTTAAAGGTAATCCCATTAAAGCTATTCAGCAGAACACTGATATTTTTCTGAAATCTGCTTGGAAGCAGACAGGATTACTCGAATGAAATGTGAGCAGCTTTCCAGAAAACCTCATCCCCCACCCCTCACTCCCCAAGGCTGCAGACCTTGACACTCCACCATTCTCTCCCCTGACGGGTGAGGCAAAATTATGATTTTGAAATAGGGAGTGAGGGAAAGGTGGATGGATATTCAGTCTTCTGCAGCTCTTCTCATCATGGCAGGATGTGAGACCTGGATGACACTGCCACAGATTTCTTTCCTGGCTCTCTATTAGGGTGATTTGGGTAAACTAGTCATACTGTGGGGCAATTAATTTCTGGCAAAGAGTTTTTGTTTTCAAGTGTGTGGGTACAGCAACAAAATGTTAGGGAGACCACCATTTATTATCCAGATGGCCTTGTATGGATATTCTTCCCCTTTATTTTCTTCATGTTTAACTCTACCTTCCTTCACATCCAAGGAATTGCTGTGGCTTGAATGTGTGAGGTGTCCCAAAGATCCTACCCTGCATGTTAGACTGCTCTGGGTTGGTTGGTGGTGAAGGTTCACTGCTGAGAGCAATAAGTGGTGGTTTGACAGAGGTACAGAGAATTTTGGAATGACAGGAAGCTACGATCTTGTTTGAACCTGAGAAAGGGTGAATTTCTGTTTTGAAGCACCTTATCTAAACAGTACCTAAGGAAGGAAACCTTGTGAACTCTTGTTAAAAACTTATAGCTATAATTTATAAACTCCTTTCATCTAGCATGAAGGGGTTTTTTGCCTCGAAGAAACAAGGATGCAGTGTTCTCATTTGCATGGACTGTGCCAACAAAATAGGGATACTTTTGGCAATGCTGTTTTCACTTCTTAGTTCTACTCTTTTAAATGTCTGTATTTCTCTTGGATTTTCAGAACTCTTGAAGATCCACACATAAATATTCCTTGGAAAAGAATAGGTTTTTCTGATTTTTATGTTAGCAATATCTACTTTATTGGGATTTAACAATAGGAGGAGGTAACTGTACTCTGTGTAAACATTCTGCAAGTAGTTTAATCCAAACCTACGAGGATATCTGGTTCCTTTAAAGGTGTTCATAATTATATAGCAAAGCTCTGAAGAATGTAATTCATCATTTTAGAAACTGGGCTGGAATCCTGCATGACTCTGGTTTAGGTTTGGAAAAGGGAATGTCATGGATCCAGAGGATTCTTTTTTAATTCAGTGCCTACTTTGGTTTGGGGCAGTGTACTGGTATGACAGCTGGGGGGAAGGTTGTACACCAGTGAAACCACCAGTTCAGTGACTCCTCCTAGACATTATTAAGTCATCTCCACCATCTCTGCAAGGCTCTGGAAATAGAATTTTTAACTGGCAGCTGGCTAGATGCTGGAACTTGTTTTTTCCGTAATTAAAAGCAACTCTCTGCTTCTAGTGGGATGATGGCTGGATGGCTCTTTCCTTTCATGGCCTTGCTGAAACTGGCAAGGTACTGGGAAGACTGGAAAATGTTGCTAAGCCTTCAGAGAATGATTTCCCTGCTGGCTAAAACAGATTAGAAGCTGCTCATTTAGTGGTCTGTGATTAAAAAATAAGGAAGAAATGCTGCTCTGTTTCTGAATCGTACCTTTTGGTCAGGGGTTTAATGTGCTTTAAAAATCACAGTTTCAGTGTACTTGTTTTGACTGACTGCATTTTCCCCACTTAGACTTGTCCTGACACCAACACCACTGTGTCTGGTGGCTCACTAGATGCTTTTAGAAAACAGTCCTAACACACATGGGACACACAGAACTTCTTTTAATGTTGTAGTAGCAGGTCAGTTTTGATAAACTAGAGGAAGGAATGTGCTGATGATTTTCCTTGTTTTGCATGAAAACACAGACTTTCCATGCCCTCCCGTAAATTCTGACCTGTGTATTCGGGTAACTCAAGACCACCTTTACTGATCTGTACCTCTTCCTTCTGCTTGCTGTCTCTTGCTCGATTGAACTTTGATTTCCTTTTGCCCTGAGGGAAGTGAAGTCAAGGCAAGGAACAAAAGTTAGCTTTGCCAATATTATGGTGAACAGAAAGGAATGAGGGTGATAATTTTCTTGAAAATAAATCAGATATGTCCATCTACATGTTCTGCCTGTGTCGTGGTTTTGCTAGA
>WBMZ01008655.1:0-139854 GCA_013400975.1 Atrichornis clamosus | reverse complement strand
GATAATTAAAGGACTGGAGCATCTCTTTTGCAAGCAAAAGCTGAGAGATGTGGGCCTCTTCAACCACGAAAAGAGACGACTGAATAGGGACAATATCAATGTCTACAAGTACCTGAAGGTAGGGTGTCAAGATAAGGAAGCCAGGCTCTTCTTGGTTGTGCGAACCAATAGGACAAGAGGCAATGGGCAGAAACTGATGCACAGGAAGTTCCACCTGAACATGAGGCAGAACTTCTTTACTGTGCAGTGACCAAACACTGGAACAGATTGGCCAGAAAGGTTGTGTAGTCTCCCTCACTGGAGATATTCAAGAACCATCTGGATGCAATCCTGTGCCATGTGCTCTGGGATGACCCTGCTTGAGCAGAGAGATTGGACAAGGTGACCCACAGTGGTCCCTTCCAACCTTATCCATTCTGTGGTTCTGCGATAACTTCTGAAGCAAGAACTGCCCACGCCTGTAGGATTATGGACTTTCTTTTATCAAAGACCAAATATGAAACTCTCTTTCCTTGAGTAAACTCACCAAAACCAATGGAAATATTTGCACCTATGAAGTCTTTAGCTGACTGACTGTTAAAGGTCTTATGGCTGCTACTCTGGACTCTTGACAGTAAATACATTTAGTGTGTATTCACACACTCACAAACTGTAGGACTGCAAATCCTTTCATACTTTCCTCACCAGAGCCTTGACTTGAAGAAGCCAGATTTAGAGGTTACTTCATTGAATCTGTGCCCTCTGTGAGCTTGTAGTGTGACCTCTTCACTGAAACCATGAACAAAAGCACGACTAACTATGTGAATCATAATGATGTGTCTGAAAAGGTGTATTCTCACCATATCAGCAAATGCTATGGGTGACTTTGTAGTATGGTCATATGTAAAGTAGGCTGAGATTGCCAATTCATTTCATTAAAAGCGACAGTGATTTATATTAATCACCTAAAACTTGCAGAAGCCTAAGTGAATGTGTTGATGAAAATGCTACTTCCAAGGACCCATCAGTCCCTGTGGCTGTCTGGACTGCTGTACAGGCAACTGCAAACCACTCGATAGCAGCTGGTACCACACAGCATATATGAGACCGAGACAGCCTCGGAGGGGCACAGAAAGGTACAAGGGACCACATTTCAGGGATAGAGAAGGTTCATTTTTAGCACTAAATGGGCACCTACCTACTTACCTAAGCACTTCTCCCTTATTGGTTTCAGGAGAAATTAGATGCTTAGGCATCTCCTTGTGTTTTAGTAGTGAAAATATTGAAGAAAAATGCAGAAGCTTCTCATCCTGCAGTGGTGAGCAGGTTTCCTAGGAGGGATCCTCAGATAACAGTAAAGCTCCATGTAGATGAGAGCACCTTCTTGCTAAAGATGTCTACATAATCAGGGCCTCTGAAGGGGAAAACTGCAGGAAAGGACTGGACACAGTACAAACAGGGAATCCTGCTCCCAGCTGCCAAAATTGCAAATCTGGAAGTATTATTCGTGACTCAGAATTGCTCATTATCCAGACGTTCTTCACATGTGCTGCATACACTCCTAGGGTGGAGGTTTTAAAATGGGGAGAGGGAGAACTGAACATTTCCTGGGGTTCATTGGAAATAAAAGGTTATTACAGTTTTTATTTATTACTCTTGAATAATACATATTTAGCAAAAAAGTTAGGCATGAAAACACATTATACGCAAGCAAGATACAAAAAAATAAAAGTAGAGGGAACAGCTGAAAACAGTGTAGGCCATTGCAGCTGTGTTGGAATCAGAATGGTTCCATCATGGACTAATGAAAGATATGTGAATAATTCATTTCATATTTATCTACTTTAAGGTCATGTACAACATCTATTATCATAACATCTGAGTGTCTCACAGTCTCTGTTGTTATCTTCACATTTCCCTTGTCAGATCCTATTATTTCCATTGTACAGCTGAGCAATCAAATCAGCCAGAAACCCAGGGAGGATTTACCCTGCTTTTATGCCATTTACAGCACCTAAGTCAGACACTCAGCCCTTGTGAGGAATGCCTGTACTCAGGAATGAATGTCAGGCATTGCCAGAAGGTGCATGAGATGTACCTGAGTTTTATCAACATCCAGGCGGGCTCTAAGTGCTGTTAGCTGAATCTCTGGGATTCACCCACAATCAGACAAACTGCTTGAAGCAGACCATGAAAACATGCAACCTCCTAGTCCCATATTACTAAACTAGCAGCTTCTGCTAGCTGTTTTCTGAGAGAAATGTATGTCCTTTTATAAAGCTCAGGACAATTTATGTGTATTATCAACTTACCCAGCTGCCTTTGCATTGGCACGGGTACAGGGTTAGAAGATAACAAGCTGTTCCCCAGCAAGCAGGCTGTATGCTGTTGCATGTTATCCAGTACAGTTCAGCATCTCACTACAGCTGGAAGTCTATTACTGGCTTGCTCAGAGTGTGTCTTTTTAAAGGCAGATAAACTGTAGGCTGCTTAGAGTTTATAAACATGTTTTCTTCTTCCCAGCTGAAATAAAAGCTGGCCAAAATTCAGGCTTACAGAGATACACCAGTTTAAGTCCAAAATAAGTCTTTAAGTTATGTTATTTCAGATTTGCATGCACGTACTCAGGAGCAGAATTTAGGTTGTTATGCTTAATCTAGCTCAGCTCCTATTTCTTTTCTGGTGGGAGGATATGAAAGCTTTAAAGGGTCAGTCTTTGTTTCAGTTTGTTGGTGCACCCATGGCAGGTTTATAATTTTTATGTTTCATCAAATTGGAATGACAACCACGTGCGGTAGGATTTTTCCCCTCATTACACAAACCTTCACTATGTACTCTGCTGAGCAAATATCTTGATGATCTTGTATCAGGTGAGTAAAACTTAATGAGTTAAAGTATAAGTTCCAACCTGCTTAGATTGATTCAATCCCCACTTTTCCAATTCCTTCGTTCTGGCTTCAATATTGCTTGAGACTTCCCAAAATTCTTTATGAGTCCTGCAAGGCTGGACTTCTCCTTACTGCTTGTACTGATGGTTTTTGACATATTAAAAATCTTATTTTGAAAATGAAAATATTTTGCATTAATACAGGTCTTAAATTTTTACTGTTCTTAGCTTACGGTTTAAGTGACTTGCCCAAGGCAACAGAAGGAATTAGAGACAAAACTGGATTAGACACAAAATCTTTCTGGCTCATTGACTTAGGCTCACACCTTTAGACAAGGCTTTGCTTTCCAGAACAGTAAAATTCCTCTTTCAGTATTAGAAAATAAGTCCAGTAGGTAAACTTTCAAAAAGTATGAGTTGAGTTCATTGATATTTGACTTAGAATTTCCCAAATGGAGGTACATATCAGCATCATTTTTTCCTGCCTAGCACTTGGATCTTATTTTAATTTGTGTCTTTTTCTATTTTCATCCTTGTTTTATGTGATGCAGAAAGATGTGATGTTAATATTTGATTAATTTTGCAAAACTGTTGGTATTTTACTTATCATTACTCTTAAGACTGTATTACTTGTTTCTCTTCTGAATTTCTTCTGTCTTCTAATGCAGCCACTTACACAACTGTCTATTAAACTGAAGACCTAACAGTTAGTGGTATGTTATGATTTATAGAATATGACTAGATTGATTCTTAATTTTCTTTTGGTTAAATGGAACAGTTAAATAGGGCTCCTACAATCCCTCAAGATAAAGTAAATGTCCAAATCAGCTATTCATTCTTTCTGCAATCTTCTGTGAAATATCCACCTATTTTCACTAGGGACACGGGGAAAGAGTGGGTGGGAGCAAATTGACCAAAGGTGGAGTACTCACTCAAGAGCTCTTTGTCACTGGTGAGAGACAGTTACTTTGAGGACAGAATTTATTTTGCAGATTTCAGAAGTCTGCCCCAAATGAATCACACAGTAAAAATGCCTATTTCTCACTCATTACTGTAAGGAAACCCACAGTGAACAATTCTGTGTGGATGATCTGAGTTAGCTGGTATTAATCCTACTTAATATTCCAAAAAACAGGCAGACTCATTTCAGAAGAAATAAAACAATTTCCTGGTGGAGATTCCTTTAGTAATACATGCAAGAGTTAATTTACTAGTTTTTGATATGGTGGGGTAACCCAGCCCATGGTTTGTGAAGTGTTCGAAACCCTGGGGGATAAGTTCAGTTTGTGGCCTTCCGGTGCATTCTCTGGAGCAACTTCAAAAGTAATTGCAGGCTGGGCCAGTTGTGCTGGCCGGAGGGCAGTATGGCCCCCAGTGCCACCTCTCCGGGTAGCCCAGAAGCCATGTAGCCCTTTGGTACAGGACACACAGCCAGAGTTAACCAGGGAGCCACAGAAGCTGGGTGCTGCTACGTGTGAGTGCCTCCCAGCTCTGCTCATGCACAGCTGCCCTTCACTCCTCTAATTCTCCAAATTCTCATGTCTGCCTGTCTCAGCCTACTTGCTGTGCACATGCACGCTTGTCCCAGACCTTCGGTAGGTAAGGCAGCTGCAGTAGCGGTTCTTTTCTTGAGAGCAGTTCTCTCAAAACTTGTCCAGGCAGATAACTTGGATGCTGTTGTCTATCCTGACAGCTGATTTACTTCCAAGATCACATAGTATCTTTTCAAAGTTGTTGCTTAACAAACTGAACTTCCATCTTCTTTAAATATGGCCCACTTTCTTCTCATACTTGATTTTGTACTTGTAAACATACAGTTTTCAAGCCTATGAAGCACTAAATAACTCAGAATTTATTTGCATCAGTGACTTCTCTCTTTCTGTAATTTATCACTGCTCCAATAATTACATGGGCTGTAAATTTTAATGGTAGAAATTTTATGTTTCAATTCAAGTTAAGGATAGAAGAAGTCCAAATACAAAGAACAAAGAACAGAGTGACTTCAGAAGGAACAGTGATTCTCTAATTACAGCTGTAGGTTAATGCTTCTCAGTCAACTCATTTTAACCTGTATAGGCCACACTTATTCCAAATCATAGAATCACTGAGGTTAGAAAAGATCTCTAAGGTTATCGAGTCCAACCATTAACCCAGCTCAGTCAAGTCCACCACCAAACTATGTCTCTTAACATCAAATCCACAAATTTTTGAACACTTGCTGGGATGGTGATTTCACCACTTCCCTGGGCAATCGGTCCAAGGCCTGACTACCCTTTCTGTGAAGAAATTTTTCCTAATACCCAATCTACACCTCCCCTGGTGCAGCTAAGGCTATTTCCTCTTGTTCTGTCACTTGCTACCTTAGCTAAGAGGCTGGCCCCCGCCTGGCAACAACCTCCGTTCAAGTAGTTGTAGAGAGTGATAAGGTCTCCACTGAGCCTCCTTTTCTCCAGGCTAAACACCCCCAGCTCCCTCAGCTGCTCCTCACAGCACTTGTGCTCCAGACCCTCCCCCAGCTCTGTTGCCCTTCTCTGGACTCACTCCAGCCCCTCAATGTCCTTCTTGCAGTGAGGGGCCCAGAACTGGACACAGCACTCAAGGTGTGGCCTCACCAGTGCTGAGTACAGGCGGTCAATCCCTGCCCTGGCCCTGCGGGCCTCACTATTGCTGATCCAAGCCAGGATGCCCTTGGCCTGCTTGGCCACCTGGGTACACACTGGCTCATGTCCAGCTGCTGTCACCAGCACCCCCAGGTCCTTTTCTACTGCAGCCACTCTACCTCTGCCTGTGGCACTGCCTGGGCTGACCCAAGGGCATGACCTGGCACTTGGCCTTGTTGAACCTCACACCTTTGGCCTCAGCCCATTAATCCAGACTGTCCATATTCCTCTGCAGAGCCTTTCTGTTCCCCAGCAAGGAACACTCCCACCCAACTTGGTGTCACCTGCAAAATGACTGAGGGTGCACTCAAATCTCTTGTTCAGATCATTGATCAAGATGTTAAACAGAACTGTCTCCAATATTGAGCCCTGGGGAACACCACTAGTGACTGGCCACCAGCTGGAGGTAGTTCCATTCACCACCAGTCTCTAGGTTCAGCCAGCTGGATAGTTTTTTACTCCATAAAGAGTACACCTGTCCAAGACATGAGCAGACAGTTTCTCCTGGAAAATCCTGTAGGAAATGGTGCCAAAGGCTTTATTGAAGTACAGACAGACAACATTCACAGCCTTTCCCTCATCCCCTTCTCCACATTCCATCCCATCCCACAACTGGTTCACCCTGTCATAGAGAGAGATCAGGTTGGCAAACAGGACCTGCCTTTCCTAAACGCGTCATGATTGGGCCTGATCCCCTGATTTTCCTGACACGTTGTAATGACAATCACAATGATCTGCTCCATAGCCTTTCCCTGCACCAAGGTCAGCCTGACTGGTTTGAAGTTCCCCAGATCCTCCTTCCGATCTGTCTTGCAGATGGACTTGCTTTCTCAATCACAAGTTTATGTAGCAGCATATCAAACATATTCCAGAATTATCACACAGACCTCCTAAGTTTTAAACAATTGCTTATGACTGAAAGTAGGCAGACACACAAACTATTCACATTTTTCCTATAATTACTTTGATTTGGAGGAAAAAAATGTTCAGTGATTTTAATAAACATATTACCTTTTTTTAACAACCAATTTCATAGCATCCAATTACTTAAAACAAAAAATAGTGTAGACTGTAGTGTAGACAGAATCCAGATAACAGAACTGCTGACTGGATTTCCACAGTCTGGCAGGTACAGTCATTAAAAACTAAGGAGTAAAATTATAGTGGTAAACATAACTTTACTTCATATGTGATAACTGGAGTCCTCTGGTTCACTGCAGTTATATATTTGAACCCTTGCATCTGTAGTACTTTACCTTCTGGTTGCATTAGTAGAGCTGCTGAATTCAATTAACATCTGAAACTACTTGGCTAGCCAGACATTACACAAATACTTTTAGTGAGAATCTAAAGTCTTCAGACAAATTGTTCTTCAGACAGACTTGTTCATCCTAAAATGCAACAAACTGTGTCCCATGCCTCTAATTTCCATTAGCTGCAGCGTGAGTAAATCAAAGACTTCATAGCCTTTCACAACACTAAAACTTTCCTGAACCTTGTCCTGTAGGTCTGTCTGCCATCTGACCTGGAAACTGAGCAGCTGAGTTGAGAACTCACAGATATCCTTATTTTTCTAGAGGTTAAAATCTTTATAAACATTCTTCCTGATACTCTTGCCTTCCGTACTGATGTTGTAGCTGCTCATTTTATAAACGTCTGTGCATCTGGAAAAGTTATATAGTCTACATGTAAAAGCACAGCCCTATCATTCCTAATAATATTGGAACTAATCAGAGCTATTTCCCAAAAATCTCTGAGCATGATTAAACAGAGCACACTAAGGAATTTTTCTTGCAGATTGGGAGACTGTTCAAAGCACTGTCAAAGTAAGGATACTGCTTCAAACAGAACAGATGGGAAGTGTATATTTGATTTCCACATGGAATGGAATGAGGAACTGAACTGTCCCTGGACCAGCCCTAAGCTGGAGGCAGGATCGATAGCACTGCACTTCCAGGTTCGTGTGTCTGATCCACTTATGGTTCCCCTATCTTTCCTCCATCTGTAGTGAGAGTGCTAAGGAGTCTGGTATTATTTACAGTATGTTTGCTACACCTGTCATAGATTCAACGGAGATTTAACTCTAATACAAGCCAGCACAGGTAGAATGTAAACAGGAGAGAAACATTACAACTGCTTCTTGTTGACAGACAGCCTCCAACTGAATTTGGATAGCTGTCCTAACTCAAGCCTGATCCCCTCAGAGTAGAAACTCTGTAGGGACACATCAGTAACACATTGTTTAAGAAAGAATGAAAAAGAAGCAAAATCTGACCTTTTTTTTTGCCACTGTGCTCATTAGACCAATGAATGTTACTGGGCATAGAATAATAGAATGGTTTGGGTTGGAAGAGACCTTAAAGATCATCTAGTTCCAATCTCTCTTTCACTAGATCAGGTTGCTCAAAGTCACATCCAACTCAGCCTTGAACACTTCCAGGAATGAGGCATCCACTGCTTCTCTGGGCAACCAGTTCCAGTGCCTCACCACTCACACAGTAAAGAATTTTTCCCAATATCTAATCTAAACCCACCCTCTTTCAGCTTACAACCATTCCCACTTGAATCAAAAGCTCCCAGTGCAGGAGAGATGGATATAAAGATGATTTAGACTGTTGGTCATTTATGTAGTGACAACTCCCTCTCTCCTCTTATTCCTCATTCCCTAATTGTCCTTCCCTGGAGGTTGCACAAGTATATCCCTTGCAGTTCTAATTTTGCATCTTTTGGCAAGATCTTGTATGATGCAGTCTACATTCCAGAAAAAGAAAAACACTGGTATTCATAATTGCAATTTTGATGAGCTGTGTGGCAGCTAAAATCATTACGGGTGAAATCTGATCTCAGCTTCCAGACCACAAAAATAACATGTCTACATTTAAGTAGGGAGGGGAACACTGATTCACATAAAATACAGCTTGAATCATACAAGAATGAATACTTCTTGAAGGCTTACAAAGTTAGGTTAATTATTCGCTTTTAGTGTGCATTTTGATTTCCCATGAGGCTAGGACAATGCAGAAATACTGTCCTAACCACAATAACACTTGTCTTCACCATGTTTCTAGCCCACAAAAATGCAAGAGGTCTCCTTGAGAATGCTTATCCCACCAGACTTCCAGACTTGTTTCCAGAGAATAGAGGGTAGGTAGGTCTGGTTAACTTTCAAAGTTTTTATGCATGTCAAAACCAAAATCTGTAGATGATATAAATCAGCATAATTCCACCGATTTAAACAGAGATGCATCAACATTCACCAGCTGAGCATCTGGCTCCTCATCCCAACTATTGTTCCAGACATGTGTGCACTAAATATTTCACTGTATCTTTCTGACACTATAATAAAGTTTTTCCTCTTACCCTATCTCTCACTATACTTTCTAAAACAACTCTCTTACATGTGTTTGTACTTTACAGCTATCATTTCCATATAATACCCATTATTTGTATCTTAACTATCATGCTGTTTCTAAGAGTACATGAGTCATTTACCTGGGTGGGGAGAAGTGTCATATCAGATTCTGTTATTGCTTTTGACACTGATGTACAGTTATAAGTTATATTTCTGCTATTCTTTCATTAAACAAAGAAGTACATAATTTTCTTTCTCACACAATACACAAGCATTTTCGTAAAATGTATATAAATACAGACTAATACAATTATATTTACCAGCTGGCCAGACTTTCAGATAACAATAAGCAACTTCCCTTTAAAATGTCTTCACGGTTTTGAAACACACTTTTTCTCAGCTGTTCTTACCCCTGTGGAAGACTAACTCATCTCATTTCATACCCTGGTTACAATAGTATTTGGATGGAGTTCAGGAACAGATTCTCATTCTTAAGATCTGTATCCCAGAGCAGCACTCTCACATTAATGTGAAGCATGTGGCTAAATCCCTTGAATGACTCTGAAAACATCAACCTTTTTTTTTTTGTTTCCTGGCTCAAATCCTACTCTTAATCAGATTTTTGTTTTCTAGTATTTTTTTAGAAAATAAAGAATAACGGGAAATATAGATCTGAATGTGATCTGTCTGATAGTTTTCAGATTCTGTTCTCCAAATTTCTTTAGAAACCCTTAAGAATTTAGTCTTCACCCAACTCCAAACTACGGTTACACTGCTAACACTACACATAAGCTGACTTGGTTACAGTCACTTCAGTTGGGCTGACAAGCTTTAATATCCCACTTTGTCTGCAGTGTAGGCACACCCACAATGTGGGAGAGGAAACAGAAGTAAAGCAATATGCCCAAAATTACAGAGGAAGCCTGCAGCTGAGCCAGCAAGGAACTCTAGACTTGTGGCTTCGGGACCAGCACCTTTTCTTCCCTTCCAGGAACCTGTAGGAAGTATTCTACCTTCCAAATTTCAGGCATAATGGGATTTGTAATTTTGGAATTTATGATCTATTTTGTTTTGATTTCTCTCACTTTCTGCCCTTTATTTTTTTTTAATCATATGATATGTTTGTGGTTATTATCTGCCTAGCTTCTCTTATCTTGAACTAGTGATGTTGAATGCCTGCAGATTTTTTTTCTGCACTTTTAAAATTATATATATGGTCAAGACTGAGATATTTTCTGCCTGTTTTTTATACTTTCTAGGCCTGAGGCATCACAGTCATACTGCAGTTTTAGGTAGTAAATAAACCTTTCCTTAATTTTCCACCATGATTAGTAAATTAGAACCAGTGTTTATGTCAATTTAAAAAAAAAGTGATAAAAATAAAACAATCTATAGTAGTTCTTGGGGCTAATAAGAAAAAGTAGTAAGGAATCATCCTCAGAGATTGTTTGAGAGTGATGTAATTTTGCTGGTACTCAGACACCCTGGGAAAGAAAACCTTGGAAATACTTAAATATAAAGCTCTAGTTGATTTTAGGAGAGATTGCACATTAGGGTGGAATTTGGCCTTTCTAATTCGCAGTGGTCTTATGATCAGGCTCAGGCTTATTTCAGCTCCAGCTACACACTCTCTCTCTCCTAAGGCTCGCTGCCATGATCCTTTCCAGGACTGCACAGGAGGGGCATTTATAACGCAAAGTGAGGCACTGTGGCACGGTTTGTTCCCAGAGCTGCCATTGTCTACCTGAATGACCTGAAACAAATCATTTTACCTCCTGAGTTTTTCCATCTGTACTGCATTTTTAGATCTGCAGGTGAAAAGTGCTGTATAAAAGTGAGGAATTATTATGGACATGGTTTGATGAAGTTACTTGTTTGCACTCAGTTGCTTGTATCACACAGTATGTTTATATTGTCTCTTTACACTTCACAGCAACATTTTCACTCTCATCACTAATAAGAACAGGGAGGACGTGACTATGAAGATGAGTCATATGATCCTCTAGGATACAGAAATTATATCAATTATGCCTGATAATCCTTATTATACCTGTCTCAGCCTTCTGGGAAAGAAAACTCTTGTTTTAGTTGGTCTTTTCTTAAGCAGTGGGAATTTCCCAAGTAATGTTATTTAAATACCATCTCTAAATATCCATGCTAGTTCCCAAGACTGCCATTTTTTCTGAGGGTACAAACAGCACAGCACATGCATTTCTCTGGATCAAAGCAAAGAAATGCCTAAAGGTTTCGTTTACTGGCAATACCTAGGTGGTTCTGATTCTTCAGTTTTCTTGTGGCTTGTACTTGTAGTAGGCAGACTACCTAGAAGACCACAGGATATGGAAATGCATGGTAGTGTTATTGCCATGCAATTGCTGTCCCTGCTACTTTGATTTAGGGATGGTGGGCAGTCAGAGATTTAGGGGGCAAAGTGTTCAGCCATTTACCTTCTTCCTGATTAACTCACAGAGCAGCCAGCAATAGCAGAGCACTGAGCCTTCACCAGCCAACAGATCTTATTCAGAAAAAGAAAGGGTGTGTGGCTCAGCAAAAAATAAGGCCATCATAAAATTATTTTATTTGGATCCTTGCCTACAAAACCTCAAAAATAGTTGATATTCCCAAATGTTCCTTTGGTCACTAAGATAATATCCAATACAGTTTAAAGTTGTTCTCACTATGAGAGTATTTTTTCTCTCATCTCACAGAGGACCATTTCACAGCCTGATACACCGCATTCTCACATTCATCCTCCTTTCATTTTCTTAGTGTTTTCATTGTCCTAAAATAATTCCTTCTCTATCAGACACCTTCTATTTATCTATGTGGCCTTTTTTGCCAGTTATGACAGATTTAGTACTTAATCTTGTATATTAAATTAAATTCTGTTCTCCCCTACTCTTCTTTTATTGTTCCCTCAATCCCTTCAAATACACTAATTTTGTTCAGGACATTAAGTTCCTAAAAGGTAGTGGAGTGTTTTGAAAAGGACTTTTGCCATCCTACTCACTGAGGATATAACCCTTGCCTATGCCATTCACAGCTGCAGTACCCTTTTGGATGTTATATCATGTTCCTAATGCATTTCTCACTTTCTGCCCACTCTCATCTCTTGGCTTCTTTAAACTTACTGTTTTCCAAATGCCTCCATTTTGCCTTATATTCATAGGCCTCTTTAAAGTCTGACCCTTTATTTCTTTTCTCCTGTTCATTTTTCAAATCTCCTTAGATCTGTTAATGTTACTTTATATCTTCAATATTTACAACACTAATATTATTTGGGCTCGTATAGGAGTCCTATTAGACTGAAATTATCAACAAAGAAAAAAACAATTCAAATTCTAAAATTTAACACAATAAATAAACCTGATTATGTTATCCTTGAAGAAGTTTGAATGTTTGAAAAGCTCATGCTACAAAAATTGGTAGGATGTTTCTTCTCACTACAGACAAGAATTCTGATATTCAAAACAAATCCTCTGTGAAAATGGCTTGAAGCAGAGGTATTTTTCTGATGAATGCTTTCTGATTAGGGAGTGGTTTAGTGAACATGCAGCTCTTGCTAATCTCTTTGGGACACTTCTTAAGCTAAAAGCAGTATGGTCAGACAGTTGATATGTCAATTACATTCATATTGAGAGATTTTAGCTTCTAGATATTTCCAACATCCAAAACTAAGGAACAGTTCAGAAGTCTTTGTTAAAAAGGTTTGGAGAAAAGATCACATTGCATGCAGCAGCTGTTTGCGTGGATTACCTAGTCTAGCCATTCTGTCAAGGCTAAAAAAAATACTGTCTGAACTGCAGGGAGAAAACAAGTCACTGAAATATCAGTGAAGTAAGGGCACGTTACAAGCAGCGTGGCTGGACTTCCTTTGTCAAGCTCCAGCTTGGGCAAGTAAGTAGGACAATTCTAAACAAAGACCTTGTTTAGCTGTCCCATTTAGAGGTATTTTTGGAATGAACAAGCTGAAAAGGTTATTTCCTAGCTCTGTTGTAGGGTCTTCAGACATGTGTTGCTTTTCACTGTATAACAAATCATACAAATCTATATACAAAGCTTAGAGTCTCATTTTTTTACCATGGTGGACTTGTCTTGGCTTTGAGGGTCTCTATGTACCCTCCCTCCCTTCCTTCCTGCCTCCCTGCCTCCCTTCCTTCCTTCCTTCCTTCCTTCTTCCACAAAAAAAATTCAGCAAAAACCTCTTAGTACTATCTTGCTTTACCCTTCTAAAGTCTGCTTAGATGCATATTTATCCTGGAAGTCCTCTACACTCTCATCACTATATTCCAAAATAGGAAGTTTGGGAGCTTTTTTAAATCTCTCTTTAGCATCCTGGCTTCCATTTCTAAGCACTGGCTTTTCTCAGTTTCATAAGAAAAGCAATTACAACTGATCACAGAGTTTCTGCAGCAGATCTAGACCATCTGCTGTAATAACCTGAAGATATAACTATGACAAAACAATCATTAAAATATGCCCAGTGACAGTCTGTTGAACCTAGATGGTGAATGGTTAAATGGTGCATGCGTGTGCGAAAACGTTCTCTTTTGTAGTTGTTAATTAATCAGAAATACAGTAATCAAAAATAATACCCACTAAAGAGAATTTAGAGTATTGTTAAGGTTTTGGTGGTTTTTTTCTTTTCTTTTTTCTTTTTTCTTTTTTTTTTCCATTTCCATGTGGAATTACACATTTCACTGGTTTCTAACCCTCTTTACTGAGATAATGGAGAGGGCTTGGCTCCCTGAAGTCAATCAGTGCTACTTCTAATCTGGCTGAAGGAAAGAAAAAACCTAAGATATTCTCCTTCTATCAGAACCTGACTACATGATACATTGAGAGGACACATAAAGCTGATGTGCCTCTATGGCTGTCATGCTGTGAACCTAATAAATTCTGCACCACTCCCCAAATGGGAGCAGTTATATCAGATGTATCAATATTTTAGTTGGAGTGAGGAGAATGCAGGGAATCACTTGTCTTGTGCATGGTTTTGTAAAGAAAAATACGTGGGTATTTTCTACCAGCCACTTTTGGAACTTCTGCAGTGCACTAAAAATCTTAATGAAGAGACTGCAGTCCCAGAAGAAGCAGCGAGGACCTGTCTTGTGCCAGAACTCCAGTATTCTGTCTCTACATATGAAGAAGAGTGATTTATACTGCCTGTCTCTTGAGGGTGCAGTTAATATATGCAAAGGTTTGTCAAGTTTAGACCAGTCCTTAAGGTTTCTGGATTTGCAGTCTGCTGGAGATTTCCCAGTGGACATTCAAAACCTTCAAAAAAATATCCATTAGTAGGTTTTCAAGTCACATAACAGCAGGCTTATTTTTAATATCTGCCTTTTTGTTTCATATCTGCCTTTTTGTTGACCCCTCCCTCCATCCCAGAAGTCCAGAGGCAACAGTAAGAGCGTGACTGGATGCAGAAAAATAAATTAATTCCCACCCTGATTGTATCTGACTTTAGGTACTGGCACAATGTTGCCAGGTATTGTGTAGAACTGACACACTTTTTTCTCTCTTGTCTAAGTATCAAATTCATAAAATGTCATATGCCTAGGAAAAAAAATATAAACTTCAGGCACTGCTGAGTTGGTTGTAAAAAATCAGTTATTTTCTTAGAGATGCATTTTTATCAACTCCCTTCTTGGGGTTTTTGGGGCACAGATCATTGATGCCTCACTCGAACTGTTAGGACATGTATAGATTTCCCTCTTATTGTTCATTACAAGATAACATAACTCTAAATTGGGCTGGTGATTCACTACCCCCTGAGGGGCTGCAGTTATAAGGGAGTTAATTATTCACCTTCCAGTCGTGGAAAGATTCCATGCAGCTGTTGGTATTGGTCTGGCTTTTCTTCACCCAACCACACCTACTGAACATCAAGGAACTTGGAGGGGGAAGGGGTTGGGGTTCTTTTTTCCTTTTTTTCCTAATTGACCAGGCAAGATTCTCATCTGTGTGTGACTCAATAGATTGCCTATGAACTCAGGTTTCATGAATGTGGAGAAATCTCACTGAACTTTCACTTACCTCCCTGAACTTATGCTCCCTCTCTCTGTTTTAAAAGAAACCAAACAAAACAAAATATATTTTGCACTGGATGTGGCTAACATTCCCTGATCTAATCTGGTCTGCAGTTCACATTTTCAGTACGAGATATATGCAATATTAAGCTCCACTCAACAGGACTTATCTCTAGGTCTGTAAAGTTATGCATTACCACTCGTCTTCTCTATCTTCCCCACTAGCTGGCCACTTAAAAACTCATCAAGTCATTAGTAGGACCCCCCTCACACCTGTGTTTAAATTTAATTTTGCATTATACGGCCAACTTTCCCTCCTGAGCCTGTGTTCGAAGGTGCAATGCCCCTCCATTCTGCACTGGGTTTCCAGTAGCACCATACCAGACCCTGCACAGGTATTGCTCTCCACACATGCACACACACACGCACACAAGAGCTCTACATTGTTTTGTTCTTCCTATTTCTGTCCTTGTCAACTGTGTCTGCTTTCACTCAGCACTTAACTCTTTCCCCATCGGCAGCAAACCTAATGGTCATTTAATGGCAAGTACAGAAACAGTCCTGGGAGCAGAGGTCAGAATCTGTAATATTCTCCTAGGCACTAGACTGCAGAAACAAGCTTTCTCTTGTGCACTACCTCCTTGGCTGACTTGGTCTTACACCCTTTCTGAGTCTGCTTAGTAACAACAGCTTTTCAAAGACAACCATTTCCTTCAAAGTGATATGTAGTTTTAATCAAACAGCTAAGGTATTGTCAAATGCAGCCATCACCAGCCATCACCAGCCTCTTCAGAGACTGAATGGAAGCACTAGCCTGCGAGAAAGAGTTTTGGGTAAGATGGTTGCAATGTGAGTAGGAGTGTCCTAGTCTTACTGTCTCCTGCTGGCAGACCTCACCTAAGCACACAGTCCTCTGCAAAGCCTGTTTCTGATGGTTTGGCTTTCCCCTGATCTTTACGGGCTGTTTGATGTGTCTCTCTGACGTGGTGCAGCGAGACAGGCACGTACACACTTGGTGTCTTCTGCCTGGGTTGTGTCTGGCCTCCATGTCTCAGCTGTGCCTGTTCCCTGGAACAAAACCTGTCTGGGCTGTATTCCCACATGGGACATAAACCAAGCATTAAAAAGGAAGCTTAAAGTGTTTGTTGGAGTAGGACAATAGTGTACTGAGATTTAAACAGACAGGGAATTGAGATGAAGACTGACTGCAGCAGAGTATTGGATACTTCCCTGAGAGTAATAATCAAGATGTGACTCCCAAATCAAGAAGCAAGGATATAAAAATCAGTCTGCTGTATTCATATCACAGACCGCTGCTAAATTAACTACATTAATAGTTAAGACAGCCAGAAGGTCTTGCTTCTGGCTGCCTTGTGTACCAGGACTAGTCCCATCCGTGTGGTTTGAATGTATCTGTCTACTGGGCCTTGCATAAAGGGAAGGGAGGATGTTTTTAATGCTGGGTGGAAGCAGGTAGCTCAGCCATATTACAAATTTTATGGCTGAGCATAGCCCCACTTGTGAGTGTGATTAAGCATCTGCCCTGGGATTTTGAAGATTAGTGTGATATTTGTGTATTATACTTGAGAGCCTAACTTGGCGGGAAAGTATAAAAAGTATTTATTTTTTAAAAAATTGATTACTTGAAGCCAGATTTTCAAAGGTGTTTTGTTAGCTGATGAAACAAATAGACCTTTCATGACTGTTGGTTGGGATTAAATTATTTGAAAACTCTAACATTGTATGAATCACCTAAAATGGCTTGTGGTCATGGAGTATTTTTGTATTGGTAAATTATTTGTTAAAAATTGCTTCTGAATGCTGTTAATTCCACAAGAGTACTTATAGTATTCCCTTTACACAGGGCCTACACATGGCTTTTTGCCATTCTGGTTTTTTACTAGTTTTATTTATTTCTACTGCCTTCTCTTTATAGTTCCAGTGTAACCTGTAAGAGGAAGCTGAATGACCATCTAAGCTGACAAGTACTTATGGGCACTTCGCTATAGAACCCTTGTAAAATCACATTCTCTCAGGACATTATAAAACACTGCCTGGCAGCTTGCTACTCTGGTAACACAGAGTATAATAAACAGAGATGGAGGACATCATATCTTGATTCCCATAAAAATATGTCCAGAGAACATAATATCAGCGTTACCATAAAACATGTTCACACTTAGCTTCAGTGTCATCTCATTTTCCATTTCACATATATAGATAGTATTTTTTTCCAGGCAAATAGAAATTTGTATATGGAACATATGGTCTACTAGGAAATATAAATATAAATATGAATGTCTTCATCATTTTTACATTTTCATTGGAAGGTTCAAACTCCAGAAAAAAGTACATATAAGATAAATGAATACAAAAATTGAAACTTTCTGCTCCAAGTGAACTTTCAGCTCTAAATAATTCTAGCCCACATATTTTCATCATCTGGATCAGGCTGAGGATCTGATTTGTCAAAATATTTCAGCTTTTGACTGTCTTTAATTTCATGTCTAATTCTATTGACTCCTAAGGAGCTACTCACAGATATGTATTTGTATATACACATATATATGTATAAATGTTTATATATAAATATATAAACATACTCACTAAATGTATATACAATATACATGTATTTAAACATATGCCTTTAATTATATGTGCTAATAAACATCAACACACATAAATGTATTTGCAGAATTTGAGCCTTAAAAAGCAAAGGAAATTAATATTGTGTTTCAAAAGGAGGAGTACTTCTTCTTAGGAGTTAGAGAACAGAGACTGGCAATACTTTAGATGAACGGTGAAGGTTCATAGTGAGCATTTCTTGTGCAGCACAGATTTTTTTTACTGCAAGTACTCAATAGGGACATCACTAAATGATTCTGACTTTTCTGTGCTGTAGTGAGACAAAAGTGTTAATGTGATTTTACTGTTTAGTAGGGTTGTGGCCATGGTAAGGGATAGCTTGGAAACTATGTGTATAGAGGTTTTTAAACCTAGACAGAAAGCTCGTATGACAAAAGTGGAAATGGAATTTGTGTTACCAGATATGCATAGAGCTGCTATTATTTGTTCTTCTATGTTTCTCCTGCTGTAGCAACTTCTGTCATAGTGCCAGTAAAAAGTGAGTCAATTATGATTTAGGAAGGTGACTGGGAGAGTTAGCAATTTGTTTAATCTTGTTTTTACACTAATGATTGAAAAGTGCTTATTCTTTTATAAGAGTGCTGTATATCACTGCATTTTTTGAATTTAAAGAGTTTAGGAGTAGTCTGTGTCCAGTCTGCATTATAAACACTATTCCCATGTAGAACAGCTATCTTTCTTGACCTTTCCCAGACAGTTCCCTGTCAAGAGGGTCCATATGTGATTTAGGTGCTCATACAGAGCTTCTGAGTCACCCACTAGCTGACCTGTGCAAAGATCTTAATCTCAAGAACCGAAATACTGGCCCTTGATTCAAGCCCTCTGTCAAACACGTAGAAGTGGTTTTCCAAGACCTGCCCAGAATGCACTGTTTATCAAAAACTACAACTACACTCTGCTTTCTTCAAGGCAGTGAGTAGAAATCCTGCACAATATCGCTGTCTGGTCAATGCAAGATATCTTCTTTTCATGTAAGTATAACAGTAACTACTGATGAACAAATTCTTCTGGCACAGACTTCTGTCGTGTTCCCTTTAATTGCCTCCCACCACAGGCTAGATAAGAGTTGTGCCTTTTATTCTTTGCTTTCTTCTTATGATCAATTACAGGTTTCAAATGAATTGATTGTTAGAGACCTCCTTAACAGTCAAGAAATAGGATCTTCACCACAGACATCCCTCTACAGTGACTCAGTCCTGGCTTTCCTATTATTATTGAAGAAAGCTCTAATAAGTAATAATAACAATACTGTGTTAATAACAAGGCTGATAATACTGATAATAATTACAGAAAGAGTAGTAACAACAACCAAAACCTTCAATAAGTAATAAAGCATCAGCTCTGAAATAATATTGCCAAACTCCCTATATTTTCTTGAAAGAAGAAGACAATTAATTGAAGCTATGCAATGATTAGAAAAGAACTTGCCACTTGCTGAAAATGAGAATTTATTGAATTCACCCTATCTGGAATAAGAAATGGTCAACTTAAGAGTAACTCAAGTCCCAGTCAGAAGCAGAATAAAAGCAGAAAATATTTATGAAACACTTAAATCTTGTGTTTAATCAGAAAATTTCCCAGTTGTTCTGTGTCACTATGCAGTAGTGTGGTATGTGCCAGAGGTGATGCCACGGTACCATCGTTGCGTGGGATGGTCATTAAGACCTGAACACAGGTGGTTGAAGGTAGATCCTTGTTGTCAACCTGAGAAGGTGCAAGGCCAAGCGTGAGTTTTGATAGGTCTGTAAAACTTAGGGAGGCTGTTTCAAAGCACAGGTGGGAAGTTTCATATCTCTCTACTCTGAATATCAACAAATATAAACACTGAGCTAAATCTTAATTATGACAGCATGTTTTCCCTTCACTAGCAGCTATGCTATTCGTTTTAATGATTGCTTGAGGTGGGTAGGGAAAAACTGATTTAGTTCAGGTAGACTAGTTAAATTAGAGCTATCACAATTTTCTTGTCAGTTATGGGAGATGGCAAGCAGACAAAATTAATCTTTCTTGACTTACAAATAGGACTTTACTGCAGTCAGGTTATGGAGGTTGTAAACATACATATGGAACCAAACATAAACCTATCTGGGAAGCCATGAAGATGTGCTGACACAGACTTTAGCTTAGGCTATGCAAACCTGCCTGGGACTTTCTCTGCTTGCTTGAGTGGGCAACACATCATGAAGTTAATGATGCAATTATTTCACTGCTATTGGTTCAAGTAACACAAGATCTGTCAGTCAGCCAGGGCATGACAGGTTGTGGCTGGGGAGCACTGCACCCCAGTGACCCACAGCTAGTATAAGAAGCTGGTTGGAAAACAGCAGCACTCAGAGAGGCCCAAACTTACAGTGCATAGTAGACCTGTAACAACGGTACCAGAGACTATGTGAGGTAAAAGGTGTCTTAGACTTATCACTACTGCTGTCTCACTCTTCTCAGATATTTCACACATAGTTCAAAGTTAAAGGAAGTTTAACAGAGCCCAGAATCACTATGAAGATGTAATACTGACTAAGAATTAAAGATTCCAGTACATTATGTGAAATATCCTCACTAAAATCTGATGCAATTTTCTCAAAACTTGTGTGTATGCATCATTTTTCTTCTGCCTTTTTCCTCTACAACTTTGCAATCGAGTAAACAATGCAGTGTGTAAAAGCAAAAAGTTATTGAATATTGCAAAACAGTGTTACTTTAGAAGGTTTGGAAACTGTGTATACACAAAGTACATTTCAGCCTCACTTACCCTGTCCTCCCTCCCCCAAACTCTTTTCTTTCTTACACTTTCAAAAGTTGTTTTTCTGCCTATATCAATTTTCTTGTTTTTAACCTCAATATATATTTGCTGAAGCCGGGACAGTCCCAGTACACTTGCACATGGTAAACACAGCATTTCACAATGCTCCCTGTGCCTGGATACAGAAAACATGATATTTCCTGAAAAGTCGGTTTCACCAAACTAAACCGTCTGGGGTACTAAAAAAACCCTTAGATGCAAGGACCCTCAGAAATGTAGGTTGTAATAGAAGCTTTCTCTTCTTTTTATTGGTGGAAAGTGCCTTCCTTGCAAAATATAGGGTTTGTCCTTCTGCTGGCTAAAAATATATAAACTAGATATATGCTAGCCGACATATTACTCTTCTGTGGAGAATTTGGCTGCTGTACACATCTACAAAGAAACAGCAAATCAGGCATATATTAATAGTTTGTAAAAGATTTATTATGTTTTTAACTGACGTGTTCTCAGCAATGGAGACAGTTTTTGAAGATTTACATGTTTTGGTTTGCTGGGGCTTGACATAAACATATTGTTTCTAGTCTCTTGAGTTTCATTTTAGTTTTTGTGTTTGCTCAATGTCACATCAGCCCAAACCTGCTGGATTTGTCTGATGTGAAACTGAACCAGTGAAAAATCTCTGATGTCTGCAGAATTTCAAGCTGGAAGAAAAGCTGGGCTGAGTGGTGTTTGCAGATCAGTGCAGGCTGGTACTCCTTGGTACACTGGCTGGGTCTTACAGTCCAGTAAGACACCTTGCACCTTCAGTGGTCCTGCTTCATTCAGACACCAAGAGCTTTTTTCCCCTAGCTGCACATGAAGCACAATGTATTTAAAAATCTTTTGTTACACGTAATGTGTGTTTTGGTGGGTTTTTTTGTTTCTTTTCTTATTGTTCTGCAAATACATAACAATGCTGCACTTCAAGGCCAAGGTTGTTACTAAGAGCTGACTTTCTTCCCCATGAAATGAACCTTGACATGTGAAAATTTCCCCTGTTCCTCCATTTATAAAGCAGGGATGAGCACACAACTGTTTGTAGATGAACCTTTGCTTCATTAGTAGGGAATAAGAATAAATGCAGAACCACTGTATATTATTGCATCTAGTCAGTAGTCACACTAGTATTAGTACTAGCATAGACAGTCTGTATTTTACAGATTTAAGCACTGGGAACAGACCAGCATGCAAAAAGCTAAGAGAAACTGTGTCCACATTAGACACAGTCTGTGTTGAACACAGCATTTGGAGAAGGGACATGCTTGGATACACGGTGCTTAACCGAGGCTGGAGATTTCCTGGACTGTGAATTTCTACTTATTCCTCCTTGTGCTTGTCCTTCTCCAGGCTGTCATGCTTTGCCCCTGTTCTGCACTCTGGATTTCTTTCTGCATCTGAGGTGAGTGGACCAAACACAGGAGAAAAAGACTTACATCTAGGAGAGGCCTTTACACAAATGGGTGCTTCTTATTCTTCTTGCAGTCAAACAGCAAGCAATTATTTCTAACACACTCTAGATCATAAAATTTTGATAAATGTTTTCAAGTTACGTGTTTTTGTGACTGCTAGACAGGAATATGGTCCTGGCCTTCATAAGATCTTCAGATAAAAAGAACCTTTTCTGAATCTGCTTTACCCTGAGACTGAAGGCAACCAAGTCCGATAATCCCTAACATATGTTATTTTAATTGAAGGAAGATCAAGCCTTAGGCACAGGATACATCTTCTAAGACTGTCAATATAATTTCAGATCCTCGACCCGTCCCTTTCCAAATTCCTTACAAGGACTTTCATGCATCTGTATTTTGACTAGAAGGCAGCAATTATTCAGGAGTATAGCAGCAACACAGCACTCAACAGATTAAACACCAAATCAAATAAAATAATGCATATCCAGGCAAAATTTCTGGGAGTATTCAGCTGTCAGGACATCTGCTAGTAGACTTTCCTGGAGGACCCAAATGAAGATCCATAGCTAAACTGATGAAAATACCAGGAACAGTGTTGAAGACTGTTTTTGCAAAACTGGGTAAAATACTTAATTTCAAGAAGAAATATCATGACATTTTTTGAAAATACCCAGACTATAGCTTGTCTTGGAGCAGAAGTTTTCTGTATATCTCAAATAGTACAGCTGTAAGAACAGAGCCGTTCTGGTCCTGCAGCTGCCAGGTGTGAGGGCTCAGGCTCCAAGAAGAAGACCAGGATAGGGGACCACTTGCAGTTTCTCAGCCTTCTTGAAGTTCCAGTCAGAGGGAGAACAGCCTGATCACTCCCAGCCTACAAAGCTGACCACAAACAGTAGAAATTACTATAAGAGATGGATTCTGGTAGCACTTGGTGTATGCATGGGCCTTTCTAAACCTATAGCCACACACAGACCTGGGCCAAAGGCACTCATTATCAAGACACTGTGATGAGACGTAGTAAGGGAAAATTAAGCATCAGTTAAAGAAAGGGCAGGGGCAGCATCTTGATGCTGGCAAGATGGTGTACTTACAGGTTAACACCCTTATTTTTCTCCCTGTTCAGAATAACTTATTCTAGTACACAGGAGAGATGCCTCAGTTTCTGCTTTCTTGTTTTAAAAAAAGAAGGCAGGCCATTTCTATTTTGGCAGTATATAGTTTTCCAAAAATAATCTTCATCAAGACTATGTGACTAACTTCACATAAAAAAAAGCATGTTAGGCCTTAGATTTAAAAAGTGAAAAAAACTTGGAAAAGAGAAAGGAAAGAAATATTTCTGTCTCCTTGCTGCCAATGTGCTCCTGGGGGGGACACTTAATGAAGGTAAACAAGGATTTCCAACACTGTACATTCTGCAGCCTCTGAGCCCACTGTGTTGAAAGTGTCTTGGCAGTGAGAACCAACTGTAGAGTGAGTTTTAACATTTTATCTGGAGGATAAAAACAGTACCAATGAACGCTTTGAAGGCAGAATGGTTCTTACACTTTTGTGGCATACCTGTTCCAGGAGATTTGCCTAGAGATGAAGTCTCTTCTGGACTATCAATTAAGGTATTTAGTGTACTACTTACACTTATTCCAAAGAACCAGTTATGTTTCCAACAATATTGAGCCCATTTCTGTTTCCTTGGAAATATAGGAAATTCTTAATAATATTCTGTAGTTACCATTCCCATCTTCATCAAAGTTTCTTTGCCAAACAAAACACAGACTCACAGAGCTATAGACTTAGTAATGGATGAGAAATCTTTATTGAGAATCACTTAACACATTGCTTCCTTGAAGCTTTGGCCCCAGCCAAACAACATACACCTGACCAAGATTTTGGAAGGCGTTATAAGAACATCTCTGGCAATAAAGATGAGATAGCTTTCGCAAGGTTCTGTAGAAGAAAAAATGTACCTGGGAGATAGCACATAAGCAAGAGGTCCTAAAAAGCAGTTTTGTGGCTTTTTATTTCCTTTGGTTTTGTTCATTTCTTTTATTTGGGGTTTTGTGGGGTTTTTTGTTGGGTTTGGGTTTTTTTTTTGGTTTTTTAAATCATCAAAAAAGGAAAAGGGATCCTTTCAATTTGGAAAAAAAGAGGTCTTCCAAGTGTTGTGTGGGAAGACTTTTGTGGTGTCTTTTAATTAGTGTTTTTATGACAATGACTTAAAGAACTATAAGTATTCCTTGCACGGAAAAAAACCTTTTTGTAGAATAAATAGTTTTTTTTTCCAAAGTGAGCTGGTAGAACATAAGCAAACCAGAGTGACATGCTTTAAGGTCTTACAGGCAAGCTTCCTCATGAAGACATATATATTTCACTGTAAATTTTTGAAAGACTAGTTGATTTAGCTATGTGTAAAAGAAATGTCTGGCAAATATAGTATTTCAGTACACATGCCAGGTGAAGAAAGGAAACCCAGACTACAGGAAAGAAGCAAGAAAAATACCAAATTTCACATGTTGAGCAGGTAATCAGACAGTTAGATTTCAAGCATTGCCTAACCTAATGGACCTCAATTGTGGATGGCAGCTCTGGTCACTTTTCTAAAGCAATTAGAAAGTGACACAGGAAAATAGAAGATGGCAGGAAGTTCATCACTCAAAAGGTTTGGAGCAATCTGTTTTCATTGCTTGGGAGCACTGCACCAACAGCGTAGGTTGTGATGTAAGGATGGACGACAGACCAACCTACCTACACACATGACAGGGAGGTATAGAGGTGGTTAAAATGTTCTTCTGGTGGCCAAAATATTCTAATGAGGCAATCAGAACTTCCTGTTAATGTTGAGAATATGTCAAAAGCAACTTTGTGAGATACTGTGTCTTGGCAAAGAACTTACAGTGATTTTACGGGGAGGAATTAGCAATGTGCCTAGCTGCAGTTAATGATTATTTCATACTAGCAAAGTGGTACATCTGACAATGATTCTGGCAGATAAGACAATAGAAACTATGAATATTCCATATGATTTTGCATGAGGAAATCACATAGGATTGTAACAATCATTTGGGTCTCAATATATTTTTGTTGGGGAATATAAGATTTTCCCCTAAGGCCTCTGTCAGTTTAGCTTATTACTCAGTACTACACATTAGCAAAACTCATATAAAGGCATTCGCAGAGAAATACAGTTAGAGCCCTTATAAAACTGCAAATTTATTTAACTGAAAAGTCAGTATCACATATCACTAGAAATAAAATATAATTAGAGTAATTTCTAAATTCCAGTAGTGCTTCATTTTATATGGTAAGACCATATGCACCTAAAAAAAATGCAACAGACCAATAACCAACAGATAGGGAAGTCAACAAATAAGAAATTCACAAAATAAGCTTCTCAGGAACAAGCAAAACTAATATTTTATTGACCTCTTGTTGCTAAATAATCAATCTCTTCTCTTATTTGTGTCTTAGTCAAAACCAATTTATGTTGAAGTCAGTGCTTAAAGAGACTGTTGAGCAGAAATGCTGACATTAAGAGCATCACACAGGAATAAATGCTATGGTCAGCAAAAAAATTGTTTAAGAAACAGTTGAATATTCAGGTCAGAACAAAACACGTAGACATGGACTAGTTTGCAAATCTCATAATAAATCAGTCTGCAGTCTCAGATCCTTCAGCATCCATCACAATCCAATTAAACAGTCACATCCTTCTGCAGCACAAGGCACCAGATTGGAATAGTAGTCTCCGAGGATGAAGCATTCTTCTCTCAGGGACTTGTTACTGAACTCCGTACTGGAAGTGATCAATCTGAACCCAAACTGACAGTGTTTAGATCAAATCATAACCTGTTCCAGGAACATGTTCCATCCTAGGAAGGATGTCTGTGAATAAATTCCATCAACTTAAAGGCTGCAGAATGTAATTGTTCATGCATGACTGTATGCGTTGCTTAAAAATGAAGGCTACTGGTAGCTAATAAATGCCTAAAAGCAGTTTGAAAGCATTCAGACTGAGATAAATGATTTCCAAGTATTCTTCAATTTAACTACCCACATAATTTTTTATTGTAATTAAATTTAATTAATTTTGCAACTATTATTAAGTATTTCTCATACTCTGCCTTTAAAAGATATTTCATGTCCTGACCATTATTTTTCGTCTAAAAACAACCAAAACTCATTTATCATTGGGCCAGTCCAGGATTACACTCCAAGCCTTGAGTGAAGGTTGTCTAGTGGCTGATGTGGTAAGGAAACACGTGGAACTGAGCCCTCAACAGCCACCAGGCAGGTTTGAAGACAAACAGTCCTTGCGAAGGTGGAGTAACTTACGTGGTTTTATATTTTCCTTTCCTCCTGCAGGATTTGGGCTCCACACCCCCATTAATCACCTCTGGCTAGCTGTCTCTTTGGTGCAGAATCTCCTTCCTTGCGGCTTGGACTTCCTGAACTCACACTTTGTTTCTACTGCTTTAGATTACACAGTCACTGCTTGTAAGTCAGTGTGGAATGAAGCTGTTATTAGAAAGAGATGCTCTTTCTAATTGTATTGCTCCAGCAAGTGACTAAAAGCAGACATTTCAATGTGCAACAGATGAATGAATGTGTCTTGGGATAAATATCTTATGAACTGGAAATCATCATCCTGTCCTTTCCAAACAACATTTCTATCTGCTTATGTGGTGAACTCCTGTGGTTTGTGGGCAGCTGATTTGGTAGGAGTTATGAAAAGCTCACAAAGTTAGCATTTAATCTTCATTGCCTCACAGCCTTTATACAGATGTTCATTCTTACATGTTGCATGGATATATGAGCAATGTACATGCAGCATTTAAGACCAAATGTCTGTGTAAATATTAGGTAATGAAAATTATATTTTGAAAACAGTTGACACCTTACCAATGTTAAATGGAAATTTAGGACTGAATTGCAAAGAGCGCAAGGACAATAGCAGGCAGATATTTTGATTTTATATTCTTCTATTCTGGAATTTCACAGATACCTTAATTTTTAAAATATTAGTGTTTTGTGGATTTTCTTTCAAATTAACTAGTTGAAGTTTCAGGTCTTCATATGCCTTTTGAGATCCTATTTCTGCTGTTTATACATGTCCAGATCCTATTGCAAAATTGCTGATATATACGGACAAATTGCTTATCATACAATTTTCAAGGTCTTTAGATATTTACAACACAAAGCAGCATGTAGCTAGATTTTCAAAAGCTCCAAAGCAAGTTCAGGATCTAACTTCTGCTAGATATGGAGCCACAGTAGGCCACACATGGACTTTACAGTTTGTGCCATTCCTTCTGATTCAGCCTGCCTGTGCTCCTGAGGACACCAGGGTCAGCCAGTCTGCGGAGACATTAGCAGTACAGGGCTAGTAATAAATACTCAGTTCAGTTCTCTGCTTTTGCAGCCAGCTTCATCATGTACTTCCATGCACTGTGAGATTCAGTTCATCCTTGCCAGTGAAACTTTTTGAAGTGCCCAGAAGGAAAGAGGAGACAGTAGCAAAGAAAATCGTGTGTAATTTTTGTATTTACTTAACACTGAGTACAGACTACTGTTAATCTAAACTGCATTAATAAGAGACTATCAAGTCTCTTTGACTTGATAGCAAGTATTGCTATCACGTTGTAGAACGATACTATAAAGATTCCAGTTTCCAAAATAAATGAGAGAACTTATTAGTTAACCTCACCTTTGGCTTACAAAATATATTTTGAGCTGTTTCACATGTTCTTCAACTAATAAAATTTTGGATCTTATCTCTTTGTTAGAGTGATTCATACTCAATACTTTGAATCAATTCTAAGAAATTAATGCTTCTCTAGTACTTTGTTGTGAGACAAGGTATCAACCACAGTTGCGTCATATTAGTGATTCATTAGTCAGACTTCTGATGCTGAAGCCAATCTCGTGACATTTGTATGGAAAACTTCTGTTCTTTGTTGGTACAGTAGCTCAAACAGTTCAGTACACTCCAGTTTTCATTTAACATAACATTAGTGACTCATTTGTTTTTTTCAGTTTCAAGTCTGTTTGTCAGGGATTCATGAATTGTATTCTTCTTACCTATTAAATTGGTGTCTCTAAAGTGCCTTCTGTCTTTCCAGGCAGTGGTTGTTGTATTTTAACTTGAATGTCCAATGTTATGTTGGAAGGAATCCAACGATTTACCAACCTGTCTGAAGCAGGGACAGACAAGAGGGCTCAGGGGTGTTTTATTTCGATGCCTGCAAAGGAGTTAGTTGGAACAGCATTGAGGCTACAGGTCCACAAATTTATTAAAATGTAGAAGCAGTAATGGTACCAAAGGCAGGCCAGGGAGCCACAAAGACAATAAATACATGATGAAAGTTTCTAACATTCAGAGGTTTTTTTGATCACTCTGAAAGCACAAAGGTGCTTGTCTGTGCAGAACAGAGGAAGGGAGAGACACATTAAGAGAAATGCAGTGAAAGAGGTGGTGTATAAAAGGCATAAAAGGCATAAAAGGCTCAGAAGGAATCAGAGAACATGCTGTAAGGTTGACAAGGAAGTGTAGTTTTGGATTAAGCACATCAAAAATTCTAAATTCAGTCAATAACCATTTATGGCAATCCATACAGAAGCCTCTGACTTAAAAATTGGGCTTTACTGATTCAGGCTTCTTACAGGAATGCCATCCAGAAAAGGCAGGTCAAAGAAGACGTAGCCCTCTGCTCTGATAAACCATTCTGGCAAGCTGGCAGCAACTGATGAGAAGGTTGAGGGACTCAAAAACTTTTTTGCCTTAGTCTTCAATGGCAAACTCTCTTCCCACAGCTCTTGAGTTGGTGCAAGACAGGGACTTGGGGAGTGAAGTGTTTCCCACTGCAGGTGAAAATCAGGTTCATGACCACCTGAGGAACCTCAACGTGCATAGGTCTATGGGAACTGATGCAATGCATCCCAGAGTCCCAAGGGAATTGACTGATGTAGTTGCCACACCACTCTCCATGATATTTGAAAAGTCATGGCAGTCAGTGGAGGTCCCAGGTGACTGGATAAAGGGAAGCTTTTTTTCCATCATTTAAAAAGGAAGAAAGGAGGACCCTGAGAACTACAGACCTGTCAGGCTCGCCCCTCTTCCCAGGAAGATCATGGAAGAGATCCTCCCAGAAGTTCTGCTAAGGCACATGGAGGACAGGGAGGTGATTTGGGACAGCCAGCACAGCTTCTCCAAGGGCAAGTCCTGCCTGACCAACACAGTGGCCTTCTATAATGGTGACTCCATCACTGGCCAATGGAAGGATTACAGATGTAATTTATCTGCACTTGTGTAGAGCCTTTGGCATGGTCCCCCACAACATCCTTAGCTGTAAATTGTAGAGAGATGGATTTGAGGAGTGGGCTATTATGTGGATAAGAAAGTCATTGTACAGTCCTTTCCAGTGAGTGGTGGTCAATGGCTCAGAGTCCCAGTGGACATCAGTGACAAGTGGTGACCTCAGGGGCCTGTACTGGTACCAGTGTTATTTCATATTTTCAACAGAGACACAGACGAAGAGGTTGAGTGCACCCTCAGCAAATGTGCAGGTGACACCAGGCTGAGTGGTGCTGTTGACACTCCTGAAGGAAAGGGATGCCATCCAGAGGGACCTGGACAAGCTGCAGAAGTGAGTCCTTGGGAATCTCATGACGTTTAACAAAGCTGGTGCTGCACTTGCACCACTGTAAGCCTTGGTATCAACACAGGCTGGGGATGGACAGATCAGAGCAGCCCTGGGGAGAGGGACTTGGGGGTGCTGGTGGAGGAGAGGCTGGATATGCCCCAGCCATGTGCACTCACAGCCCAGAGAGCCAAACGTGTCCTGGGCTGCATCCAAAGCAGCGTGGCCAGCAGGGTGAGGGAGGGGATCCTGCCCCTCTGCTCTGCTCTGTGAGACCCCACCTGCAGTGCTGCATCCAGCTCGGGGGTGCCCAGCACAGGAAGGACATGGACTTGTTCGAGTGAGTCCAGAGGAGTCCATGAAGATGATCAGAGGAGGGATGGAGCACCTCTTCTACAAGGAAATGCTGCGAGAATTGGGATTGTTCAGCCTGGAAAAGAGAAGGCTTTAGGATGACCTAATTGCAACCTTTCAGTACCTGAAGGCAACCTACAAGAAAGGTGGAGAGACACTGTATGTATACAAGAGCATGTAGTGACAAGACAAGCGGGAATGGCCTTAAGCTGAAGGAGAGTAGGTTTTGGTTAGATATTAGGAAGAAATTCTTTATTGTGAACGTGGTGAGACACTGGGAACAGATTCTCCAGGAAGCTGTGCATGCCCCATCCCTAGAAGTGTTCAAACCAGGTTGGATAGGGCTTTGAGCAACATGGTTTAGTGAGAGGTTCCCTGCCTGTGGCAGAGGGGTGAAACTGGATGATCTTTAAGGTCCCTTCCAACCCAAAATATATCGCAATTCTGTGAGAGTCAGAAGTTTCAGGTGTTAACATTGCAGTGTGCTAGCTAATGCAAAGTATTTCACATTGGTCCCTCCAAAGACCAGAAAGAAAAATGATCCAGTACAAGGAGGCTGTCAGTACCCTGTTTGGGGTATTTATTTTCCTTTTGTTAGATGTTGCTCTGATTTGATTTTTTCAGTGGAAGTCTTAGAAGGTATGATATAGTATTTAAACTATCAAACAGCATGGACTATTACTTTTGTTCTGACTGACACAAATGTCCAATAATTCAAAGGTTATTGTGAAAAATTGAAATGGAAAAACTCAGAACAAATTGAAAAAGGTGGAAAAGAAGCAGATTTGTCCTTCAACATTTCTGGACATGGAACCCGTAAACCTAGAAACTTACATGCAATTTTTGTGCTTTCTCTGGCTTTATATAAAACATAACACCAAATCTATTTTATATTATACAGTTCATCCAAAATATACCCTAAAGCAAGTAATAAAATGGAATGCACTTAGACACACCCAATTACACTATAAAACCAGAATGTTATATAGCAATTAATCCAAGGTAATTCATAAATCTAAGCAAAACCACTGAGAATAAAGTAAATTAAACATGATAATTTTGATTTGGCATTTAAAATACAGTAAAAATAAAATATAAAACTCTGGGGGTACATTTTGAAAACTCATCCTTCTGACTGTACCTGTAAATTACAAAACCAAGATGCTGTAATAAATGCAAAGTTCTACTAAAATAAGTTATGTCACAAACATGTTTCCTTTGAGAGTTTGCCTACTACACTGTGCTGACATGTCAAATACCTAGATCAGTAAATAGCATACATGGCAGGGGCTTTCTCTTTTACTGATTCCTGTCAGGAGCAAATGTCCCTTTCTGACCTTTACCAACTGAAATGCTCCTGCAAATCAGAGACATCTGAAATCCAGAGATCTGTGTGTTTGGGCCAAAGTCCATTGGAGTCAATGAGCACCTAACCATTGACTTTTGCAGGCATCAAATCAAATTAGAGGTGACCTAAATGGCACCAGCAAGTCCCTTCAGGAGCAGTGTTGCAGATAGCAATGGTGAAAGCTTCAAAACTGTCCTAAACACTACCTAAAAACCTGACCTATCCACCTTGTGTTCTTGAGAGCAATTCTGAGGCGCAGTTTGGGAGTTCAGTGATCCAGAGACTGTTTCCAACAGACAGTTTTCATGCAGCTAAACTGATTTGGAGAAAAAGGCATAGTCTTGAGCCACCTGGTGCGAGTTGGTATCAGTGCCTGGAAGGCTCCCTGAAACAAGAGTAGGTGTAACTGCTGTGGGTCAAGAAGTGAGTCTCACAGAAGATATGATAGGTGGCCCTGGCCCAAACCTTGCTTAAGACTGCATGTCAGGGTCATACGACCAGTGTCTCAGTAATCCTGGTTAGTAAATATAGTAGAATTAACAATGGAAATACTATCCCTCTCCATGGAAAAGGTACAGTAAAAATAGTATATTAAGAAACTGAGGAAAGTAACATTGAAGTGTGTAACCTGCTTGAACAACAAGGGCTGTTGTATATCTTCATACAAAGAATGTGGAAAATTTACATATAATAATTTGTTGGTTCATAATGCAGCATGCAAAGATAAGAAAGTATGAAAAGTATGCAGTGACTGGGAAAAGTTGATCATCGTACATCAGTTAAAAAATAGGGCAGGTCTGGCTCTGTAGTGCTGAATTGGCTACATTTTCACAGTAAGAATCTTGTGATAGCAGCAAGTTGAACTTAATTGTTCAAGTCCACTAGTTGCAAAAGTTTGCAGTGATAGGTCTGTAGTACTGGACAAAAACTCCGTTTGGTGTATGTATGAACCACATACAGTAATCCATTAGCATAACCCATTAGGCCCTGTTAATATCATCTCTGGTGCTTCTGTATGTTTGATCCTTTTGATCACTGTAAACAGGCAGCAACAGAAGCAGATTAACACATTGATTTGGGTAGCAGCTAAAGAGACCTTTGTGAGCGACCTCTCTGCTCACCTCCACTGGGGGTTGCTCCCTGTAAATCCTGGGTAGGAGGCAGCTCTGCTGCCCTGTCTCGGGTGCTGGGTGACGTAAACCCGTGGGCTGACACCAACAGACCCTGCTGAGCTTTGCAAGGCTACAACCAGTGCTGCCATGCACTGCGGGCTCTACAAGTGGTTTTGGAGAATACTGGGACCGATACGGCAAATTCTGGATCTTGATGACTTCAATGGGCTTTACAGGGCTCAGTGCTTCAACGTGAGATGGTAAGGTCTGGCTAGACCTGGCTGGAATACAGGGAGCTTAGATGCAGATGCAGACTTACCAAATTAGATGTTGAAGGCAAATGCTTCATGATTCCTCCTGTTTAGCTAGGATTTTTTTGACGAATTCATTACACTGGTAGGATATGGGCCTAAAATAAAAACATATTCCTTAGTGAATGTTTGGACAAGGGTAGGAAAACACCTGACTGATATCTGCTACATTTATTTTGGAGAGTTATTCAAGACTACCCTGCCAGATACTGATGCTGGCTGGCACGCAGCGGTAGCAGTGCCAAAATGAATGGAGCCTTTTCTTCTTTCTTTTTCTTCTTCTTTATAATATTTTTTTTAATGTAAAGGAATTTTGGCAGTAATTTGAGAGACCCAACACAATAAACTGTCTTTTGAATTCAAGTTATCAATCCCATCTATTGCTTTGTTGAGCAATGATACACTGAGTATTTTGACGAAGTAATATGATGAGAGGAACTAATAGTGCTGTTGGGAATAAAAAATTATGGCTGTCTGCACTTAAACAGGTGGTATAAATATGTTTCCAGTAATTCCATGGCTGTATAAATTGTAATGTAATTACAGAGTTCTTTAGATTGTCACAGCTCTATGAACTATCACCTGTGGATTCATTTAAAACAATTGCTTTCCTCTAGTAAGGGCACAGCCTTCTGGAATAACCATCAAGCACATATGTCTGCTGCAGTCTGCAGCAAATTAAGAGTTTAGTGGGTTATGATTTCATAGGTGACCATTCTGACATAGGCATCAAGTTAAAGTTTTGACATTTTGTACCTGACATTGGATACCTTTACCTCCTCATTGCCATGAAAAGTTAATGAGTGGTGACTCATTATCTCAAAATCACCCCTGTGTCTTCTAAAGAAGTGAAAAAGGAGATGAGGCATCACTTGCAACTACTGTGTGGATACCAAATATCATATAACATCCCCATCTTTTCACAGGACTTTTGTTTTTCCACAAGCAGCACCTACATATTAATTACTTTAAACCTATTATCTTATGCAGTTATTTTTGAGTGCTATATGAGCTGGCAATGTGCTAGTGAAGTGCACAAATGGGAGGAACAGCAATTTAACCTAAGCTAGGACCAAGTCTTCAGAGTGATATTACATGGCTGTAGCATAATCCATCACTTTATGCAGGCAAAAACCTGATTTTGCTAGGCTGTGCTGTGCTATGCTGGTGTCATTGCCCTCCTGCCTTACTCACATGTGTAGCATCAGTGATACAGAACATCTCTTCATAGCTGCTCTTCTTACAGCTGCTCTTCAGCACAGCTTTTTATTTAAAAGGAGAAGTTGGCCTCATGCTAACTCCTTGTACCACTGTGAACATTAACTTATTCTATCTCTGAGGCAACTGTTAGCGCTGAGGGCTTTGTCAAGATGATAAAACTAAAAGTGAGAGTTGTTTGAAAAGAGAAAATTGCATATAATCTCACAAAATAACCTTTGGTGGCCTGTGGAATCGTCTCTGCAATCTAGCAATGTTATCTGCTTTTGTCAGAAAAGGGAAAATAAGGTCATCTCTCCCTGCTACTCTTGCTTTCCTCTCTTCCCTCCTTTACTCCCTAACAGAGGAGTTTTGCCAGCCTTAACAGACACCTATTTGGTAAAATGGAAATTATCATTTGGCAAACAGATAAGTGAATTTGACCTATTGTTCCCTTAAATGCTAAAATCAGACCTTGAGTATTTCATTTAGTTTTCTAAACTGTGTTTGCTTTATATTGATTTTGCAGTGTGGCTTCAGGGTTCTTTACACATGTAGATGTCATTAACTGGTTGACCAATATGGAAAGAGAGGGAAACGCTCACTGTTTTTGTGGTGGCTCTCTGACAGGTACACACACAAGCTGCTTTAACCATCAGCAAGGACACCAGAACCAGTCAGATTATCAGTGTTTGGCTTGTCTGTGGGATATCTTTTAATGATTCCAGGAGAGAAGGCTATTATTATGCTATTCCTTCTAAGATAATAAAGTAATGGTTATATTTTGCAAGGGCAAACTCATGCAACAGGAAGTGGAAAGCAGAACAAGCATGATGCAACACAAGGGTCACCCCTCGTCTCACCACGCCTTGCACTGGGCAGAAAGTCCATTGGTTCCGTAACCCAAGTGCTGTCAGCAGAGTCCTAACAAATGCTGCAATATGGATTTCACTGGATTACCAACTCAATAGCAAACCACTAATTACCAAGAGTTTGTTTGCACAGACATGAAGCACATGGGTGTCTACTGTCTATGCTGCCCTACATAACTCAAAGCCACAAAGACAAATATTCAATGAATAGGCCAGAAAAGAGGTCAGAGAACAGGAGGTTATGTAAAATTACCTTGAACCACACAGTGATCCAAACAGTATAGCAAATGCATGTATTTGCTTGAGTAGAGGTTAAAGACCTGGACAAAGGATCAGAATGTGTAAAAGAGACAAACTTGAATAAAACCAGTAGAGGGGGCAACTAATGCCAATTCCTGGTATGGTCTAAGAGCCAGTGTTTCTCCTCTACAGAGTAGTAACTCTGGAGAGAATCTTACAGGCAGCAAGAAGACTTCTGTAGGAAATACGGGGTCACGGGAGACTGAGGAAGGAGTTTGTCCAGATGGAAATGTCTGGCTGGAGCCATATACAAGTTGTGATTTACTCAGACACAAATTATTGGGCTTAAAACAGGATAACTGAGGGAAAGTTAATGGCCTGTGACATACAGGAGATGAACCTAGATGATCTAATGGTCCCCTTTGGCCCCCAAGTACTATGAAAGAAAAAAGTGGAAAATTTGACATTTCTGTAAAAACTTTTTATCTGGACGAATATCAGATTTTTTTTTATTAATCCTAGTAACTAGTAGTAACCATCATATTTAGCACTTAGGATGTTCTGTGTGTTTTTAATGAAGCACTGAAACGTGAGCTCTAAAAGCACATGTGTACGTGCGTGTGCACCTCTGGAAGCACCAGAGTTACAACTTCACTGATACATTAAGTTTAGTGCCCAACACTTGTTTCTCTTTCAAAGACGGGCCCTTAGTGGCCTCAGAGTAGGCCAGACCTCTGTGTTGCACCTTATCCAGATGAGACGTGGTGCCTCCAGTACACAATTGTAATGAGTGCTACAAGACATCAGCTGAGCACGGAATCACTGACACAGCTTCTCAAATCAAACAGCTCTATACAACGTAAACTTCTTGTATTTCATTGCAGTCCACATAGGCTAGGGGGGGAGAATTTATATTTTTCTGCCTCTCCACAAGAAAGCAAATTGCACCCTGAAGTGACAATTAGAGACATGAACTTTTGTGCAAAACAGAGAATTAGAATGGACTGGAAGGCAAACTTGTGTTTGTTTATATATTTTTATAAAGAAGTATAAGCAACAAACTTATCAGAGAAATCTTGAAGATCAAATTTTGTTGTCTGGGATGTCTTCTTTGTGTGAAGACAACACAAACCTTCAACTCACGGTCAGTACTGAATCCTCAGTATTAGCAAAACAGGTGTTGAAGAGCATTTGTAATTGGACCAATCTACTATGAACAGCTTCAGTAAAAGAGTGCAAAACACCTGCCTTTTTCTCATGACATCAACAATACCCTATGGGCAGTGAGCTGAAATACATATGTCAACCTGCACCTCTGTAATTGTGACATAAGATACCCAGTCACTTGAAATACAAGAAAAATCTCTGCATTTCTGAATGCAAAGGGTAAAAGGGCTGCATCCTGGAACAAAGTCCTGGGATATTTTACCTATTATGCAGAAGCATGATGGAAAAAACTTTAAGTTACCACAAGAAATGCTTGTTAAAAAATTACTTTTTAGAAAATGCTCTTACATGTCTTCTTTATTATGCCAAGACTAATACTGCAATTATTGGCTTGCTCTGAGTAGGGTGGGAATTCTGCTACTTTTAGCTAGATGCATACAGTAAAGTATTCCTATATATAGTTCTTACACAATTCTACAAGTATGAGGAGAAAAGCTTATCCAATCTATTACAATATTGTGCTGCACATTTGTAGAAACCTTATAAAGAGACTTGGCCAAAGGACTGCACTATCATGTTAATTAATGAATGTGAAAATAGGTAATTTAGCTACCTAATCACCTAACAGATAATTTTTCTTGAATGCTATGTGCTGGAAAAGCAAAATATATGTCAGAAAAATCAGATGTATGTCCCTGACAGACAACAATCAGAAGTGAATATCGAATATCTACCTATGGAATTATAAGTTTGCTAGTTCTGTTTGTTATATTGAACCCTACTAAAACGTTCTGTATTGAGGTTTTCCATTCCTAGGTTTTATTTTCAATTTAAAAGTTTGTGAATCTCTCTCTCTCCCTCTCTTTCCCTCTCTGTGTGTGTGTCTTTCAAATCTCTCTGGCTGAAAAGGTTCAGTGCTCTTGTAAAGATGCTAAACCTGGAGTAATCCCTCCAAGTTGATTCCTGACAGCATTTATAATGTAATTTAGAGCCTTCACACTGAGATCAGAGGTGAGGCATACAACTGGCTGGGGACTTGAGGAAGGCTGCAGTGGGGAGCCGCAGTGTTTGTGATAATGAGGGAGGCTGTGGAAAAATTACCAAAATGGACCTGCAGCTGGATCTGCTTCTCAGATACAGAGCTCAGGGCAGTCACTGACCAACACCAGCAGGAGACATGCACAGGGAGAACGCCGGGGGCTGATGCGTATCCAGCTCACTCCTGCATGCCCAGAAGAGGATGGGTTTAGATGGAGACAGTTCATTCATGTCAAGGTTTTACAATAGTTTGAGTGCAAGTGCTTAGTGATGTTCTCAATTAAGACTAAAGTAAATTAAAGTAATTAAATTAAGTAGTAAAAACCATTAAATATCAGACAAGTCTTACTGATCTTGTATTGGTGCATTGGTGCACACTCATTTGGGAAGAGACCTCTTCAAAGGGCAGGCAATGGCTCAACAAAAATTCAGCTCTGGACTATGAAAGTGCAAAGTCTAACATTTCCAGCCCACCAAGAAGCTACTCCAGCTGCTCAGGACCTTCAGGGTTAAGCCACCCAGAATGCAATCCTGTGTCTATGCAGGTAGCTGAACATAAATTACTTACACAGTTAGTTAGGCTCTTGGGAGGAAGAAAGTCTTTAATATCCCGGCACAACATGAAGGCAAAATTGGCTTATGGTGGAGGAGAAAAATATACAGCATTGTCGAGAACAAAAGTCCACTCAGGTACAAAAATCACAGTTAAAGGTTTAACTCAAAAGAGCAGTAAACTGCTCTGTTACTGACTAATGAAGGGATGCAGTCAGGAGTGTTAAGAGCTAAAGGGAACACTGATGCACAGATTTAAAAAGTCAAAATTTCATTAAATAAATCCACATCATAATTAGAACTCTAAGAGATAAAAACCAAAATAATGTTAGTCATCTGGGGCTTTCTTAGTTTCAGAGTTGTCCATATCTAAAGAAAAATTTTCCTATAATTTTCTGGAACACAATCCAATGTTACCAAACTGTGAGGGTCACCAGTCTTTGCTTAGATGGCAACACGGTGATTTACAACATATTTTAGAGTGTGATAGAAAAAAGTGTGATACATTTTACTTTTTTAAATAACATGATTCTTAGTTCACTTCTAATGATTCAAAGGTACTTGAGGTAAAGTTCAGCATCTGTTTTGATGTGAGTGATCTCTCAAACTATTTCTTGAGGTGTTTTATGTTGCCCAATGTTTGCATCAATAGCACCTTTCCAATTTGTCTTGGCAAACATTTACATCATCTATTATTAAGAAGAGCCACTTGTCTTTACTTTTGTGTAGGTCAGGTCCTTGTGACTTTCTGTCTTAAACACACCACCAAATTCTATCTTTATTGCTCATCTAAAGTACCTGGTAATGAATCTAGTCCAGTTCTTCACTTAAATAATATAATGCTTTCAATAGACTTCAATAGATTATAGATTATACCTACAGGATGCAACCAATGATGATTTTTCTTCCACAGCATAAAGAAAATTAAAGCAACATTGACTTTCAGCTGGTGCAACCATATTTTCTTAATATTCTGAGGAAAGACCAAAGCTAACAGATGTAGCATGATCCAAAATTTGCAGATGGTATTTTAGGATTTTCATCTTCTGTAAATATAAGCATAACATCATTATTTTTCTTGTCTTTTCTTCTTAATTATTATTCACTTGGTTTCATGTCTTGCACAAAATTCTATTGAAGAAAACCAGTTTGGGTCTTTTTTGGTTTCATTTGAAAGTAGTAGGAATTAAGGATGTCTTTTTGGTTAGATAAAATTAATATTACAATATTTGTGTCCAGCAAATTGCTTTTAGACAGAAGGTGTTACTTTCTGGGTGGTAGTGTATATTATTCCTCTGTTGTGATACTGCAGCAGAAATCGAGTGGTTCTGGAAAAACTGGGTTATAAAGTGCTGTATGGATTCGTGCAGGGATTAAGACTGTCCACATCCTTCCTTGTTATAGGACAAAAGCTGTTGTAGAGCTGCTGTCCTCCATTTGAACAGATATTTAAAAAAAAGTTTTATCTGGGCTTCTTCCTCATAACTGCTATGGCTTCAGATCTTAAGTCCTTCTCTTCTTCCTCTAAAATGTAACTTGGTATTGTGAAAATAACCCCAGAAGTGGTATGCAAAATACATGCTGGAGGAAGGAAAGAGAAGAATAAGCTATTAAATGGACAGCTTTGGCCAAAAAAACAGATGTGGTATCAAATAATTTTCTATAAACTACAGAAGAAAGTTTTAAACATTTTGTAATTCCTGTAGTTTCTGTGTCCAAGTATGGTACTCTAGCCTGGCCTTAAAGTTCGTCCATTCTAAGCTGGGGTAATTTTTTTCTTGCCTGACCCTAGTAAAAGAGGCTATTAATGACTGAAACACAAAATAACTGTGCAGCATTTGGGACATGTCCTTTAGACTGGTGCTTACAGACCAACTTCAGTGCTAATGAGATCAAGTGCAACTCATTCCAAACAGTTGTGTCTCTTTGGTTGCAAAGAAAGTGTTTTAAAAAATATTTGCTTTTGCACAGTTTTCATTCCAAGCCTAAAATGAAATAACAGAATACTTACTTTAACTCTTCTATGAATATTAAGAGTATGTAAAGTAATATTTTGCATGAACTTCATATCATTAATTCAGTTGCAGTTCTTACCTCTAAATGTGAATAAGATATTCATAAATATAGGTTCCTCCAGCAGCATAGTTACGTGTGACAGGCTTGTTGTTTTACTGTATACAGCTTTTCAAAATTTTAAAAAACATTTATATAGCTGACTTTTTTTCTGGTAATCATATATTAAAATAATTTTATTTCCTTTTTAATACAAGTACTGGCACTTTTTTTTTTTCTCAGCTCAGCATGCTGATAATGCAGATTTATTGTAAAGTCCTAACATCCCTAATTTGTTTCTAAGTTATTATGCCTCAAACCAAACCATTTAAAAAGAGAAAAACCTCTCCAAGTAGGATAACATATAACTTTATTTAAATTATTCAAAATAATTCATTGGAAAGCTTCACCCCAGACATTCTTCATTTAAACAGACAACTAGGAAAAAAGAAAAGGAAAAAAAAAAAGAAAGAAGTGTCTACATAGGGCTCTCCTGTTCTTAATTTTGGTTGAAACCATGCATACCCCTTTGAAGTACTGGCTCTAGTAATACACACCTTATTCCTCTCTGTGCCAGCCATATGAACCTATTTACATTGTAAGATTCAGCCAGAGGCCAGGAAAGAGATATGTACAGTAATTCCAAACACAGTCTATAAGGAAGTGCCTCAAAGATTTTCATAAAAGTCAGTGACACCTATCAAATGGCATTAAAAACATGTAAGCAGGCATGGCCATGATTACCTCAAACTGACATGATAGTACCTGTCTCAAAGAAATTGCACTTTATTGAATTGTCTTTAAACATTTATATAAAGTAACAAAGTCAGCAAAGTAGTTTAAACTTCCACCAAAACAGATGTCTAAGAGTGACTGTGCTTTGAAATATAAATGAAGTCAAGGGTCTTCTGTTGCTTTTGAGTAAGACAAGCTGACTGAAAAGCAAAACAATTTAAATGAGAAACATTGTTTTTCTGTTGTGGTACTTTTAGCCATAACTATCTGTCTGTCTTTCTGTCTGTCTGCCCATCTAATAAAAGTAATCTGTGCTCTTAAAGGTAAAAAAACAAGAATGAAATGCACTCCAAAGACAGCCTTTAGTACTTTGGAATAACAGGAGTTATTAGTTTCCCCCTCTGGATCCCTCTTCAGTACCAGGTACCACATACCCTTGTAAGGAATTGCACATACTTCAGCAAAACTTACTGAGTACCATCAACACACATCCTAGGTATGATACTAAATACTTTGGAGATTACTTCAGCTACCTAGTTATGAACAATGACAGTCTGGTGTATGTCACAAATCTAGAGTAAATCATAAATCTGACATAAATTATCATAGTAGAAGGGGAACTGAGATAAAGCCATACACTTTCAGTGGTAACAGCTTTGGATCACCACAGAACATATGCGTGTGCTTGACTTTCAGTACTGACACCATCTACATTCTTCAAGGGAAATATGCGCTTGAAGGACTTTTTGCCTATATCATCAAACCCTTGGAAAAACTGTGTTTTTCAGAATTTTCCAGGACTGAATTTTCGTGGAGGTTTTTTTTTTTTGGTTTTGGGGTTTTTTTTCTTTCAATTATACAATATTGACAGCATTTGTCACTCTGTCATTGTCAACAACTGATTGGGCATAGATCCCTGGATACTCACACTGCAGCACTTTTCTATCGTGATCTCAGTCTGTGTATGAGCATGTGTTGAACACATTAAAATGAATCATCAAAAGGCACCAGGTGCATAGAGTGAACAGAGACATATAAAAAAGCAAGAAAGTCATAAGTAAGTGCTATCATGCCTTGTTTTCCAAGAAACAAACAAGGGAATGCTGCACCGTTCCCTATTTATTATGGCTAAGGGTTTATTTAGCTCACACAGTAATCTAGACCATCCATAGGCCAAAAAGTTTCATGTACTAAGGTGGGGGAGATGGTGGAACTAACTTCAAAAGTGCTAAATATCCATCAAACAGTTCTGCTCTGCCCAAATGCACTTTGTAACGCTTTCTTCAATATCAGAATTGCTTAATAGTGTTTCTGCTTATACTACAATGTCTCCAATTAAAAAGACAAAATTTGTTCTGAAGCTTGACCTCTGGTGTTTGGTGATATTTGGCTTTCCCCACATTGAGACCATTACCCAAATTCTGGCATTTCCAAATGTTCATATGGAAATAAATTTGCCAGACTTCAGTTCTTCTCTAGGCCTTCATCCCCTTCTATTCAGCCCTGTCTTTGGATTTAGGGAAGTGGTTGTAGTGAGAGGATGCTTTGTGGATTATCTGCAGTTCTGGCCAGATCTCTGTCTCTTCACAGATGACCTCCCTCTGATACCTCACCTTGTCGAATGCTGGTGTTCCACATAGAAGGAAACAAAAATCAGCAGCCAAGGTCACAGAAAAAAACTTTTCCACCAGGCTCTGTGCTACTTTGCACCAACTAACTGGAACATGAGTTTCATTCTTCATGCTAGAAGCTCTGGAAGTGGTTGTCAAGTGCTTTCTTAATAATTTTTCTGTTTACTATCTGTAGCATTACTAAGACGTCTCAGAGATATCAAAGTAAAAATTAGAAGTGCAAGATTATTTGCTTTCTAAACCTTTTCTCCTAGTGTAAATAGTAAAGCGTCTGGCAGTGAACAGCAGTTTGACTTTTCATTTGCATTACATTGATATGCAAATCCGCTAAAAGTAACCAAAGAAAATGAGCATTTGTTACCATCAAAAATATTCTAGCATTACTGCTAAAATATCCTGTTCACTTTGTTGGAGTCATAGTGAAATTCTCCATGTCTTCATACTGAGCAGCGGTGCTGAGAATTCTGTTGCATAAAGTGTTGTTCATTAGTATTATTACCACCAATTACTCCTGTTACCATTGCTACTGTTAGTGCAATATGTCGTCATTGACAGTGATACCATGGACCCACCATCCAAGCTCAGAACATCAATTCCAGAACACGGAAGCGGCAAACACACTTCTAGAAATTTCCTCAAGGTCCCCCCTTTACACAAACACACACACACACACACACAGACACCCCACAGAGAAACTGCGTTGGTGGTCTCCAGCCTGAAATCAGCTGGATGATGTGCAACCTTTTTGCTGGAGAGATGGGCAGCAAATGCCAGCCGAAATTCACATCAGCCACTCCCAGCAAGAGCCTTTCTGAAGAGTACTGTCTGCATCATTCCTTCCTTTCTTTTCAGCTTCATACTGCCAGGTCTTGCTGAATTGTTGTCAGTGTAGCTGTTTTGCCAGGGAATGCTTTAAAAAGGTGGACCAAGTCATGCTCTCACAAAATGATGTCTGGGATCACAAAAGTTAGAAACCTTGCCCTTCTGTAGGCAGGCAGAAAGGCAGCCCTGGGACAGGAAGGGCAGCGACCATCATTCTTCTGTTGTCATAGCCCAGCCAGCTGCTTGCCAGCCTCCCTGCCAGCCTGTCAAGCTCTGTGCACCTCATACAACAGCGGGATTTGGCAGCCCTGCCTTGTCTATCCACACCTCCAGTCCAATATTGAGAGGGTAACCAATAGCCTTAGGAATGAGTCACTAGCTGAAAATATAAGGTTTCAGTTTACCACTACAAAGGGCTGACAATAATCCTGTGTGCATCACTAACCATATTTTTGACACTTCAATTTTTTTATATCCCTGCTGGCAGAAATCTATTGTTCTGACCCTTCTCCTTTGCTATGGGTTGCACAAGATCATCCCACCCAGCGTGGGGAGCAGATCCCACGTGTGACAGATCTAGGCCTTGGTGCCACTGCTTCTCAGAAGGAATCAGCCAAATTCTGGAGCTCTGCTTGCTCCATACACATTAGCAGGCAGGGTTTGAACTGAGACATCCAGATACAGATGTGATCGTGTCACAAACAGTCCTACAAACTAGCAGTATATTCTGGGTCCAAGGCCTGAAAGTGGGAGGGTGCCAAGGAAAAAAGCCTTCTTCTGCTGTCATCTGTAGCGTTGTATTGTATTATCCGTGGTGCATCTTCATATCTGGGATTTGAGGGGACAACATTTGTAATCTGATGAAAGAAGTATAATAATAGACTGCAATTGTAATGAACCATTGTCACACAGCAGTCTTTCCCCAGATCTGAACCAATTTTTTTAAAGCCAAAGCAAGTCTGCAATCATAAAAATTAGCTCATTAAAAAAAGGCTGCAAAATCAGACAGGGAACTGCACAAACCTGTGGCTGCTAGACACTTTCTCCGCATGATCCCATCAGTTGGCAGACAGGGCTGACGCAAGCTTGTTACAGCCCAATATTGAATGAACAAAGAAACAGTCTTGTTGCACTAGGGTGCACTTTGGAAGGAGAGAATGTGAAAAAGAAGTATTCTTTGACAAATTTCATTTAAACAGGCTTCAATGGAAATGTAAAGATTTCATTGCATGTCGGTATCAAAAATATGAGTACTGTATTCAGTCGTACATCTCTCATTACATTTCTATTTCTATCACTTCATTGTTTCTCAGACAAAGCATTAGCATTTCTTTCATTTCTGTAATATGAAAATATGATTTTTGTTACTAACGGATAGAGACTAGAGACAGAAAGTGGGGAGCTTTCATCCAGGGGGACAAGACAAGTGCTCTGTATGAGTATTACTTAATGTGGAGCCATGACTCACACACAATGTCATTTTAACAGCTTTCTGTGTTTAATTTCCTTTTCTTTAACCAGTAGCCTAACAGAACAGCAGTCAGACTGTGGTCTATGGACCACCAGTGGTTTGTGAGACTCTCCCAGGTGGTCTGGGAAGTTAAATGTTTTGGGAACTACACTACACCCAACAGATCTCAGGGAAAGCAACTGAGTGCTCCAGAAGGTGATTTCTTTCTTACTGTGTGAATGGTCTCCAGAGGAAAAAAAACTAGAAGGCCATTGGTTAGAGAGACCTTTCACTTTAACTTTTTTGGGAAAAAATTCTAACAGTTGGATTTTGGACACTGTTATACAATCTCAGTGTCTATAACAGTCAGAAAGTTTTAGATCTTTGCAAGGGAAGAAAAAACAGATCTGCAGATGACGCAGAACAACATGACCAAATTGCTGCAGAGGGTGCTGAAAGCCAGGGAATTTTCATCCACCTGATATTTTGGGGAGATTTTGAGCAGCTGGATCTCATTACTTAGGCCATATTTTATCTTGGCTTTCTGCCTCCCAGGTCCTGCGAGGTCCCAAAGTTATCAAGGGAGAACTGCCCCGGGTTTATTCTCCCCTGACCCTTCAGACATTTTGTTTGTCAGGTGGCAGGTAACAGGTGATGGAGCAGATGCACCTTGTCATCTCCAAGCCACATGGCGTGTCTCCCACAGAGGGACTGCTTGGTGGCTTGTGTCAGTGATGTGGCCCTGCCTAGTGCTGACGTGGGGCTCAGCAGCCATTAACGCCACCCCGTGAAATAGAGGGACACTTTACACTCTGCTTGTGACCTTCACAGGCCTGGGGGGTTGCATGTGGGGATCCATCCAGCACCCAGCAGTGGCGTTTTGGGGTGAACTCCAAAGGAAAGTATGCCACCTACTGAAATGCCACCCACAATTCTGGCAGCACCCAACCTCTCTGCTTGGAGATCCTCTCCAGCTTTTGCTGACCCAGCCTAACCCTGCCACGGCTTATGAGATCCAGTGAGGTCATTGCCTGAGGGGGTAGGCTGCAGGCCAGATAGGAGAAGTGTAATACTTCATAGCGTGTGTGCTTCAGTGTTCAAAAATGCAACAGTTTCTAGGGGGTAGAGAGAATGGAGAAAAACTGGAAAGCTGTTTGCAAGTCCAAAATTAGACCTTGCACCAGAAGCAAGAAGGAGGACAATATAACTAGTTTACAGGGAAAGAACACTTCCAGTAAGGATAATTTAGCCTATTTCTAGCAATGAAGACTGTCCTGGAAATTTTCCATTGCATTATAATGGACTTAATTAGAGTTGTTATAATCAAATAAGTGCATTTGGGAGAGCAGTGGAAAAGGAGAATGCTACCATTGCAGTGTTAGCTGCACTGTCTGTCTTTTGCTCATCTTATCAAATGGTACCTGCTCAGAGGCTAGGCTTTAATTTTCCTCAGGTACAATTCCAGTGGTTTCCCAGACTCAGAGTCAATTTGAGGATGAGCAGTTCTGAGCATAAGTCCCACATGACCAACAGATTTGGGGCATGCAGGTCTTATACAGACTCATTTGAAAAAAAATGCTAAATACAGAAATATGTTCTGCTTATGTTTTTAGGTCATGGAGGCCTGTTAGGTACAGGCTAAACCCTTTTTCTGTCCCTAAATTCTAGATTAACTTCCACAGCATTTGTTTGGACCTTAATGACTTAAGTGAGATTAAATTTACACCTCACTTAATAATGACAGGTTCTGCAGCACTCCTGGGAGCCTCACAACTGCTCAAAACTGCTTGATTAGATTCTGCTGTGTTCCTCTCTGGCATCCTCACTCTTGGTTTCTCTCTTGCTTCAGAGATATTTGGGGAATGCTAGAGGTCAGAGGGAAGATGAAATGGGAGCTGCAGGAGGCTGCCATAAAGGAGTTTAGTGTTTTTGAGAAGAAATCTTCATATACCTATTATATAATGCTATTCTGGCCTTCCATGTTATGTGAGATTTGACAGGAGAACTAAGGCTTCTCTTGACTCTTAGTCAAGTCCTCACTCTGAAAATGTGTTTAGAGCCACAGGTCCTGTATTTATTACTGGCATATCTTAACTGGACAAATTTACTGAAATATTAATTCTATTTTCACAAAACAGATTTTTTGGTAACATCCAGTGAATTCTTCAGAACGTGTTTTTTTCTTTAAAGTGACTAAAAAGTTGCTCTCTGTGAGAAATGAAAAGACCTCAAGAGCAAGAACTAAGGGCCAACATTAGAAAAATTAAAAATTTCATGTATCTAAACAATCAGTTCTAAAAAAAACCTCCTTAAAAATGAAACAATAATTTTGATATTTCTCCTAAATTGGCACAGAGAAGTTCCAAAACTTGCAATAATTTTAGAGCAAAACTGGGCCTAAAAAAAAGACAATCAAACACACAATATACTTCAGGGACTTATAAAATTCCAGTTTCCTTTCCATACAATATTTACCACACTTGCACTCATACCAATGCCATGAATGCCTTCAGAATTTCAATTGTTAACAGTAAAAATACAGAGATTGCTTTAAAAAAGATGTAACACAACGTGAAAGCAAATCCATGCTGCTCTACAATCAGGAGATTAGAAGATAACCAGTCAAGGAAACACAGAAATAAATCACATTTGGCTTCTATGTTGAGAACTAATATTTTTTTTGCCAGATTTTAAACAATTTTATTGTAGTTACTAAAACAATACACCACTAAGCCACCAAAATGATATTTTTGGAATGAAATGAACATTCAGTAGAATTTGATACTTCCAAAGTACTCTTTGACCGTTTGTAATCACTTGAGAGAGAATTTTTTAACCTCTTTTTTTAAAAAAATCTTCCTGTGAAGTGAAAGGAATGTGCAAACCAGTATGGGCTAGTAAAGCATATGACACAAAGTTTGGCTCTACTGAAGTCATAATTGGATGAGACTATGATCCACCCACAGAAATAACACAAATCCTTTAACAAGAGACTTAAGAACAGTTAACTAAAGCCAACATAGCAACAAACTTCCCCTGAAAACACACCTTATCTCAGGAAGTGAATACTACTCACTGCCTAAATTTCAATTAACTTTGTCACGCTTTTCAGAACCACAGCAGTTCAAGCTTGATTCACGTTATGATGACAGATAATTGCTTTTACAGGTCTGATTTGGTGGAACTGTGGAAAATGTCTTGCCAGACTGTATTATATGAGTGAAAAACATTAAATAGACAGCTAACATGTCTCATCTCTTCCTCTACTCTTTTCTTTTTTTCCCCTATCTTTTGTAACCTCCCATAGAGGTTTATGTGTGTGCATCTGTGTGTGTCTTTGTGTCTGTGTCAGTAAAAGCCCAAACATTAGATCACAAGTTCTTGTTTATATAAGCTTCAATTTACCCTTCAGGCAAAAATTTAGAGATTTCCAAACACACAGATGCTTGCCACTATCCAAATTCAATTTGAAATGCTCTGCACAACATCTCCTTTAACTTAACTAACCTTGTATTGTTCAAATACTTCATAATGGGGTTTGATTGCCAAATATCTACTAACTTTGCCATTGTTAACAAAGTTAATTGAAACACAAATAAATAGAATTCCATAAAATGGCAAATCATCTGAAAAAAAGGGTATTCATTTTATTAAACACACAAATTTGATTTTACAAATAATTAGTGCGCAAAGTTATTATGGAAAAACTATCAAAAAACCCAAAAGAAAATATTTCTACCTGGTATGATCTAGACTCTAGAAGAGACCCTAGAGAAGTTGTAGGAGTGGGTCATTATCTGTCAAAATCTCATGAATATAACTCATTCACATACAGCAAAACCTAAGGAAGGGAGGCAGAAACCCCAGGAAACAAAGCAAGGTTTACTTAGTGATTTGCCAAAGAATGCTTCCCTCAAGGGAAGATTTGGAGGTCTCTGGAAGACAGAGGAAGAAGGGCCAAACCTCGCATGCTCTGGGAAACGTAAAGTTTTCAGACCATGACATACGGCAGTTTCTTTTGATGGGCACATTGTGGAGGCAGCAGTTCTGCACTCTAGAAATTATGGAAATAGGAAAGATTCAGGAAGAGAAAATCAGTGTCACTAACCTCCAAGAAAGCTCATGATGCAAATAGCACAAAGAAGTCTTTGAGCTCTCACCCTTTACGAATTAGTTTCAAGAGAATACACAAAGTAATACACAAAGAAAGCGTAACTTAGTTACAGACATCATTAATCTCCACTTTGCCCATGTTGTTGGAAAGTAATGCTGTGTTTAACTGTGTTTTTTCTTTTTTCAGACACAACATAATTTAGAAAGTAGATGCATATAACTCTCCTAAAAATCATGAAAATCCAAGTATGTAGCAATGTCTTTATCTGCTAGATTCATCCTGTGCTGAATCAGGAATTGGTATTCTGCATGAAAGTTCTTCTCCAGGAAGTTCTCCTGCTCCTGCTTCTCCCTGGTCCTCTTGTGTCTCCCAAAAAAGGAATGCACCACAGTCTGCAATTTTCATCCTATGAAACATGTATAAACTCTTAATAACAATTAACTGACCCAATTTTAGTGTTTGTAATTTTTCTCTAATGAGTTGTCTTGCTGTAGAAGAAATTTGTGGCAAAAGTTAGAGTGACCCGTGATTCTACAATGTTCCCTACCAGGGATGACGTTGTTTACATCTCAGTGAAAGGCAGATGGGTACAGTGCAAGGAACAGTAGGTAATAATGTGTGCATGGGATGACGTCCCAAACAGATGAAATGCTGCAAGTTTACTTCCTAATTTAGCCAAGAGTAACTTGCTTGTCTACCTACATGCATTTGATGTGCATTGAATATTTGTTGCTCATGCCCACAGGATATCCATATATTGTCCTTCTCTGGCACAACATAAATCTGTTGCAGAAATTGTTGCATAGCTTGAAAAATGTAAGCACAGTGTGTTCTCCAAGATTCATAGCAACATATGTCTGTGTATCTTGTTCAGAGTTTTGCCTGAAACATGTTAATGTGCATGTGCAAGTAACGGCACGTAAAGGGGGTTTTGTTTTAGGCATGTTTTACCCCTGGATTTATATGGGCATGAGGTAACACCTACTTTTTTTTTTTTTCTTCAAAGAGCTAATCCACATGCATAATTGAAACAAGTCCTTATTTTGCTCACTATAAATATGTACCATATGTATCTCTTATAAATGTTACATTTTGTACTGTGGTGGGATTTGCTAGTACCTGTGAGTTATGTCAACCTTCTTCCAAAGGGAAATAAAAATTAAGACATTGCATAGTATAGTGTGGTGAGTCCTAGACATAGTCACAGGCAAGTCTATAAGTGCAGTAAACAGCTACATTATCACCCTATTGATTTACTCTGTGTAATATGATGGCTTGATTGCTGTAAACAGGAATCATGCCACTAAAACAACAAACAAAATTGATTGTACTGAAGCACACACATTGTAATTTCCACTGGCTTTTAGGCTTGCTCTGGTATACACTCACAGATCATGGGGTTACAATTAGCTGTTCTTTATAATCTAAAAAAAGAGTAAAGATGTGAAATATTGTGAATACACTTCATTGCATCTTTAAGAACTAAGTATTGGGCTGTTCATGGTTTGAAGGAATTTTTAAAGAACTAATAATGTGACAGTGCCGTGGCTTTAGCTAAATAAACACTCTGGAACTTCCTTCAGAACCCTTCTGATACAAGTTACAGGCATACCACAGAAAAAGGTGCTACTACTTTTGGTACAATCTTATGTCTCTGAAAAATGCTGTTACACGATGTCAGATATGCACTCCCTATTCACCAGGTCCAAGTGACCCAATAAAAAGCCTTACACCCATGTTCACCAGCAGAAAATCCTGTGTGTAGCCCTAGAGATATAAAACAAACTGGAGAAAAAACATAACACAGCTTCAAAGCTTTCTGAAATGTTTATCCTCTCATTTGTACATCTGCTAAAAAGTCTCTGTTTTCACTTAATATATTAAAAAATACAAAAAAAAATAGAAAAGCAACTTGTGAACCGATTACTAACAAGTAAAAGTATAACAGATGCAAACAAAGAACTGCAGTATTTTTCACCATATGTTTCAAATCAATCTTATTCCTTCATCAGTTGGAAACAAAGCATAATGTTGTGGTTCTAACAGTAACTAACCTTGATCTATCAAACCACAGAAAAACTAGCCGTACTTTGACAAGCCACTTGTTCTATTTATTGTAAATAGTTAATGGGATTAACTAAGATTCACTGTTCATTTAGCATTATATTATCTAATTATTCCCATTTCAGCTCCTTTTCTAATTGCCCTCTGGTGTTCAAATTCCTTTATTGCTCATTTACTAGTTTCTGCTCTATTCAGTTGGCATTTTGTTTAACAACCTCAAGTCTGGAATTTCAGGTACAGAGGTCTGGAGGCGAACGGGTGGTGATGGAGAGGAGGACCTGGGGAAAGGGCTGTGCAGGACTGCAGCTGCTTCCCCCTCACACACCACAGACTGTGCAGAGCACTGGGGAGTGCCAGTGCTGTGGCTACAGTCCCTGAAGTCCTCCTGAGAAATCTACCCACACATAGAGGCACCTGCACAACATGGTGTTTTTACTGTCTTTAAAACAAGCCATTCATCTTGAGGTTACTAGCAAAAAACCTCCACACATTGTTCCAGTTGCAACGAGACTACCCATGGACTTCCACATGCATTTTAAAACTAGAGGCTCTTTCCTGACTTTTTTTTTGGTTTTGGCATTTATTTGACTTTTGTGCTATAGAGCCCAAAATCCATGTTTGAGTCTGTCAGCATGCAAGGGGCCTGAGAAGATAGTAAGAGTGAGGCACTGGAAAGAATGCCACGGTTTCAAGCTTCAGGTGGTAGGTATGACTGTTTGATTTCAAGACACCCCTTGCAAACGCTGTTTCTTGCTCATTAATGCACAGAGATACATTGTTAAGGACTGCAGATGCATTTTGGTCACCTGTCTCCAATGTGTGCTGCAGTGGCTAATACTGTGCAAAGGTGCTTTCAACGTGGATGTTAGGGTCTCTTTCAGCACCTGTAAGCAATCAGCCACAGTGCCAGGATATTACATGCTGTGCTCACTAACAACTTGCAGGCTTGTTGAAGTGCAGCTCCCTGTGCACACAGTGCTTCAGGCAGTGCTAGCAAGGGGATCTCCAATGTCACAGCATTTACAGGCACACTGGTGCTGGGTCAGACTCTCTGCTCCCTCACAGCCTTCTGCACTGAGCTCTGGCCAGGCTGGTTCTTGGGAGGGTAAATATAATTTTGCTTGCTTTGAGAATGTATGAACTGAGTGTGGTACATCTGCCAGATTCCCAGCTCTCTGAACCACCTTTGCTTGTGTTTGCCAAACTTTCACCACCATTGGCTTATATTCATGAACTTAATGGACTTTGCACCCAAAAGTAAGGTGAGAAAGCAGTGACTTCTAATGTAAATGCTTTGTTCAGATCTAAACGCAATTTTGGGCCAGCTTCAAAAGAGGACTGAAGCACTTTGTTTAGATCTAGAAGCTTAAGTCCAAAACGTGGCACTGAAAATACCTGCCTAACCCTGAAGACACCTGAGTTTAATAGGTAGTTGACCTTTTTCAGCTTAAATTTTCCTCCTAAATTGCTCAGATTATGTATCGACATTGACCCATCTTGGCACAGTCAAGTTTAGTTCCCTCTTCTCTGTGAGATGATTCAGAGCTATATGTCCTCCCTTTAATGTTCTGCCACCAGACTAAACCAATCTGTGTAGAGGTACAGTCCACTGCACTGACAAGACTCCAAGGTTTATGGGGCAAAGCACAGTTAAGTAGTTTAAGTGGGTAAGTGGCTTAGCTCGGTAGGAAAATTCTTAGTTCTGTTTTTTGCACCCAGGACAGTGTCTGCATTTTAGGTGTTATCATTAAAATATAGGAATGACCATGGAGACAGGCACCCAAACTGTGTCTCCCAGCTCTAAGCCTAATCACCAGACTATAGAGTCATGCTCTGCCTCTGCCAGTCAGTGTTTCATATATTGTGCACAGCAGCCCCTTTTTCCCAACGGGGTAAGAAGAGTTCTCTTCTACCTCCCACATAAGTTTATGAGGAATAGACCACCTCCTGGGAATCTCTGTCTTCTGGAAAGGAGGAAAAGAGGGATTAAAATATTCTGAGGTGAGGAAAGAATTGAGTCTGTTTCCCCTTGAGCACTCTCACTATTTTTGAAGAAAGCAGCACAAGTTCTGACTACACTTTAAAAGAAACAAATGAGCCCTGCCTAGCTCTTTAGAGACATATACCTTCCAGAGAGAGTTCTGGCTGTACATATCAAGTGTGTAAAAGCAATTTTTGTAGCTTGTAGTAAAGGGCAAGATCTAAGACATGCAATAGCCTTAGAGTTCCCTTTTTTGTCTGGCTCCTGGCTGCTGTTTGCTGAATGACATAAAGTAGCTCCTGGCTTAGCTTGCTCTTAGGTTTTAGATTTAGGCATCCCAACATAAATATGCATAGACCATTTATAGACAAGTAATTCTGAGTTCTGGTTTTCATGCTGAGGTACCATACATCTGAAGAGGTTTGAAAACCCAGACTGGGTATTTAAAATGAATTACATCTATACAATGGGAATGCTAAAATTTCTTGTGTTTCTCAGTCTCTCCAGCCTTTCCCACCTCTGCCCTGCCATGTGCTAGTGAGAGGGATACATAGGCAAGGCCACAGCTCCAGAAAAAGTTCCTAGGTCTCTGCCCCGTTACTTTATCCTTCATTTTCGTGTTCATCTCCTCCCTTCCTCACAAGTAGGACAGCTGAGATCATGTCATCAGAGGCAAACCCCCTTTCTCCTCTCCTCATTTGTGTTTACCCTTCCCACTGATTAAAATGCAATGGTGCCACAGCGATGCCACCCAGAGGAGGTCTGTCCCAGCCTCACTGGGCGCTTGCATTGGCCAATGCAGTGCCAGAGCCCTTGTTGTATTGAAAACATACAGAAAGAAGAATTTGCTGTGCCTGCTGTTGAAGACAGCAGCAGCACTCATGGTCACATTCTCATGGCCAAGAGTCAACAGAAATGCCCTTTGCTCCTGGCCACCTGAGTCATGATGGGGCAGATAGACAGATGGACTTGATGTCTGGGATGGAAATGAAACTGGTTAAAATCCGCACATGGAGAGATCTGATTACAACCTTCTTTTCTATTTGGTGTCAAGCCAATATTAGCCAAGCAAAGATCCAGCAAGAGTGCCATAACTACCTAATTACTTGTTATGAAGTGGGGTAATTCAGAGCACTTTCTGGCTCTACCCATTTGTATAATCCCTGAGCTGAGGCCCAACATACACTGTTCGAGAAAACGAAACCAGTAGCAGTAGTGAAGGCTGTATGCCTAGTTTTCTTTTCCTGTGTAAACATAAAGGGGGGGCATTACAATACTCCAACTGGTAACTGAACATTACTGCTTGCTCAAAAGATAAAAATGGGGCTCATTTTCCCTCCTGCTAAATGCAAGGACAGTGGGTCAATCTCCAAGGAGAGAATATTGAAGCTTAACCCCATACCCTTACATGCATGCTGTTCTTATTCAATGGAGTTACTTCAAACTCTTTTCTGATTCAGCAAGATATAACCAGGACTCCAATACCTAATTTCCTTCACTGCTTTGGTTTTCCTGAACTAAAAATCCCAAATGTAACAACGTGATTGGAGTTATAGTTCTTATACCAGTTTTGACAGATAGTGTTATGGACAGCTGTCATGGTTCAACCCCAGCCAGCAGCTAAGCCCCATGCAACCACTCACTCACGCCCCCCACAGTGGATTACAAGTGGGTTTCCATGCAGACAGTTTAATAGGTAAAGCAAAAGCCACACATGCAAGCAAAGACAAACAAGGAATTCATTCACTGCTTCCCAGGAGTAGCCAGGTGTTCAGCCATACCCAGGAAAGCAGAGCTCCATCATGTATAGCAGTGGCTTGAGAAGACAAATGCCATCACTCCAAGCATCCCCCACTTCCTCCTTCTTCCTCCAGCATTACATGCTGAGCATGTCACCATATGGGATGGGGTATCCCTGTGGTCAGCTGGGAGCAGCTGCTCTGGCTGTGTCCCCTCCCAACTTCTTGTGCCTCCTCAGCCTCCTTACTGGTATGTTGGGGTGAGGAACACAAGAGAGGCCTTGGCATTGTGTGAACACTGCTCTGTGACAGAAAAACCATCCTCGTATTATCAACACTGTTTCCAGCATAAATTCAAAACACAGCTCCGTATCAGTTGCTGCGAAGAAAACTAACTCTACCCCAGCTAAAACCAGCACAGTTCTACATGATCTTTGGCTGTCTAGTCTGCCTTGATTCCCTCACTGATTACTAATTACAGACTGTGACACTGCTTCTATGAACAAGGCAGAGAGCTCCATAGTCAAAAGAAGGACAATGTCAGGTCTAAAATGTTTACTTTTTTTCCACATGAAATAATCTTCCACACACAGAGGCTGCCTATCCTCACAGCACTTGAATATCTCTCTAATTTGGTTCCTATGTATAGCATAGCTGCTGTGGTATGGTACTTCTGAGGAGAAGTACCCCAGCCAAGTGACTGGCGCCCCACCTCTGACTGGCCAAATCCTGCACAGGACTGTAGTGCATTGACTCTGCCTGGATGCCAGACATCCACAAAGCACGTGTATCACTCCCCTGCACAACTGGACAGGGGAGAGAAAATATAATGAAGGGTTCATGGGTTGAGATAAGGTCCAGAAGAAATCAATCCCCAAATACTGGCTCAAATTAGAGATATTAATTGAGTTTGTTACTAGAAAAATCAGAGCAGGACAATGCGAATTAAAGAAGACCTTAAAAACACCTTCCACCCACTCCTCCCTCCTTCCTACCTCTATCTCCTTCCCCAACAGTGCAGGGCATGGGGCTTATGGTCAGTTCATCACATGTTATTTCTGCTGCTGCTCAGAGAGAAGAGTCCTTTCCCTGCTCCAGCGTGCGGTCCCTTCCACGGGAGAAAATTATCCAGAAACTTCTCCAATGTGAGTCCATCCCACAAGCATCAGTCTCCATGAACTCCATGGGTCACTCTTCCACGAGGTGCAGTCCTTCAAGGACAGGCTGCTCCAGGGTGGGTCCTCAGGGTCATAAGTCCTACCAGCAAACCTGCTCCAGTGTGGGCTCCTCTCTCTATGGATCCCTGACAGGAGCCTGCACCAGTGTGGGCTTCCCACAGGTTCATAGACACCTTTCAGGCATCCACGTGCTCCAGTGTGGTCTCCCCTATGGTCTGCAGATGGATCCCTGCACTCCTGAGATCCTCCGTGGGCTGAAGGGACACAGCTGCCTCACCATGGTCTGCACCAGGGCCTGCATGGGAATCTTTCTCTGGCACCTGGAGAACCTCCTGCCCTTCATTCTGCACTGACCTTGGTGTCTGCACAGTTGTTCCTCTCACATATTCTCACTCTGCTCTTCTCTGGCCTCAATTGCATCTGCACAGTATCTTTTTTTTTTTTCTTCTTATACATGTTATCACTCTTTCGGTTGGCCCAGCCTTGGCCAGCAGTACATGCGTCTCGCAGTTGCCTGGCATTGGCTGTCTCGGGCCTGGGGCAAGCGTCTGGCAGCTTCTCACAGAAGCCACCCCCACAGCCCCTCCACTACCAAAACCTGGCCAGGTAAACCCAATACATACAAAGCTCAGGGTGATGGCAGGCAAAATTTTACATAGATACAGTAACTCTCAAACACGGCTTTGGAGTTAAATCATTCTTATTCATCACCATACCATAACATAGTAAAAGCAATGCTGTGGCTTTCATGAATGGACAATAATGACTTTTGAACTTAAAGGGAAATGGAGGCACAAAGCCATGCAATGTCCCAGAGTAATGGACAGGCAGTTTCCCACTGAATCAGAAGATAAGCATATGTATTGTTTGTTCCTTGTAGCCATGTGGGATATACTATATTCACCAAATATGCTACTGACACCATACTGCCAGAAAGCTGTAGCTGTTGAGTAGGGGTAAAGCCCACAATTAGTGATCAGAACATGTCTTCCATGCAGCCATATATTAAAGCAACATGATGTGGATGATTTAAAGCAGAAATAGCAGTAGCCAAGACATGGTTTCACTTTTAGGACAGTGGTAGGAATTGATCTTTACAATGTTGATTCCAAATATTAATCACAGTCAGCATGGCTTCATTAGGTGGAACTCTGGCTGGTTGAACCTGATTTCCTTCTGTGACTGGGTAACCCACATAGTTGATCAAGGGAAGCCAGTTGAAGTAATCTTTTTGGACTTCAGCAAAGCTTTTGATACTATCTCTCACTTTCTCCTTCTGGACAAAATGTCCTGCCCACAGCTGGATAAACACATCATGTGATGGGTGAGAAACGGGCTCATGGGGTGGGCACAAAGGGTTTCAGTGAATGGGATGACATCAGACTGGTGACCTGTCACTGGTGGGGTTCCACAGGGCTCCATCCTCAGCCCTGTGCACTTCAACAACTTCATAAACGACTTAGAGGCAGGACTGGAAGGGATACTGAGTACATTTACCTATGACACTAAACTGGGAGGAGCTGTTGAATCCCTCAGTGGGGAGGGACTCCCTGTAGAGAGACCTCCACAAATTAGAGGGTTGGACAGTCATCAACCATATGAAGTCCAAAAAGCAAAAGTTCCAGATTCTGCACCTGGCATGGGGTAGCCCTGGATATATGAACAGACTGGGGAATATGATGCTGGAGAGCAGCGCCATAGAAAGAGACCTACGGGTCGTGGTTGATGGCAAGTTGAATCTGAGTCAGCAGTGTCCTGGCAGCCAGGAGGGCCAAATGTGTCCTGGGGGCATCAGGCCCAGCATCGCCAGCCGGGCAAGGGAGGGATTGTCCCGCTCTGCTCTGGGCTGGGGCGGCCTCACCTCGAGTGCTGGGGGCAGGTTTGGGTGCCTCAATATAAGATAGATACTCAACTATTGAAGAGTGTCCAAAGGAGGGCCATGAGGATGGTGAAGGGTCTGGAGGTGAAGCCGTGTGAGGAGAGGCTGAGGTCACTTGGTCTGTGCATCTTGGAGAAGCGGAGACTGAGGGGAGACCTCTTTGTGCTTCAATTTCCTCACGAAGGAAGACGGAGCAGCAGGGACTGATCTCTTCACTTTCGTCACCAGTGACAGGACCCGAAGGAATGGCCTGAAGTTGTGTCAGGGAGGTTTAGGTTGGATATCAGGAAAAGGTTCTTCACCCAGAGGGTGGCTGGGCAGTGGAAGAGGCTCCCAAGGGAAGTCATCAGAGCACCAGGCTGACAGAGCTCAAGAAACATTTGGACAATGCTCTCAGGCACAGGGCGTGATTCTTGGGTGCCCTGGGCAGGGCCAGAAGCTGGACTTGATGATCCTTGTGGATCCCTTCCATGTCAGCATATTTTATGATTATATTATAAAAATCTTATAACTACAAGGAAGAGCAAAGCATAAGCAATGTCAGCCCAGATGGTCCCTCTGCAGGTTAGAAGACATCATTTTCTTGAAAACATAAATATTTTTTGTTCACTGGGGTTCCTCCAAGGTAAAAATTTGTGGGTTTTGTATTCCTGGGCCAAGAATCATGTTACTTATAGATATTTGTGCTTAACTCAGCAAACAGTAGATGCATATGGAATTACTGTTCTAATCGACAGACTCACTAATTTGAAAAATTGGGGACGTTTAGGGTTTTTAAAAAAATCACCCTAAATTCATTTACTCTCTTCCACCAATATGAAAAGAACAAAAATCTATATGAAAAGCGTTTGGTTTCTAGCACTGCAAAGATAGAAATCAGATATACTGTGTTTTTTTATTATGAAAATTGACTTTTTTTTTAACTATTAGGACTACCACAATACAAAAATCTTGGTGAAAAGAAGGCAGATTATAGTTTTCACACATTTTGGCAGGTGGTGCAGATAGCAGGAATATGTAAAGCTAGGGGTAAGCTACTCCACACTAGAAAGAGAAGCAGGGCTGTCTTCAGCAGGATTTTACCCTATGTTTATTCTGGTTCTTAGCAGAAGAGCAAGTCAGTACAAGCATGGTGTAGGTACAGGACTGCTTGTGATAACTATTCTGGTGCCTTTTCTTCAAGGAATTCACTCCTTAATGGCAGCAGGAGTAGGCTAGTTTGTACTTACTAGAGAATATGGTATGCAAGGCACGAATACAGAGCAACCAAATTAATGCATGGCTCTGTGGTAACAAGTTTATATGACAAAGTTCTGGCATAGGTGAGGTCAGTGAACTTGAATCCTTCCTAATGAAGACAAAACAACTGTTTAAGTGTGCAACAGTTCCATCCATCTTCCAGGGTGATTTCCCTCCTGTGACAGATCACTCCTGCGACTGAGGCACGTGCTCATTTGAGAAATCAGATATCACCTTTTGCAAACAATACCTCAGTATATCAATGCCTGCTATACTGCTTATCTTCCTTTTAACTGTTGAAACTGTAAACTTTAAGAAACTTTCCTTAGCCAGTGAAATATTTTATTTTAGGAGATATAGGAGAGCTCCTCTACAGCTGCTGAGGGTGAGGACAAGGTGGCAGCTCCACCTCTTCTGTTATTGAAGTCTTCAGTGAAAACTCCCAAGCATTACCTGATTTACAGAAACTTGGGTATTCCCAAAGGTAGGAATAAGTACCTGCAGTGAACACTCAAAAACTGCAACTACTACTAATAAACCTCTTCAGAAAATATCAATCAAATTTCAAGAATACTTTGTACTTCTTAGTTCAACTTACTGGAAAAGGCTATGCTATAAATTAATGTCTAAATTCTAAACTGATTCAGATGGTGTTCTCAGTGTAATATATTAATTGGATGCAAAAGTAAGAAGGATGTTAATGATATGACTCAGAAACTACTAAGTGTCCCACCCCGAGAGTGTTGCTGTTTCTGTATTTCTGACCATTTTGTGGCATTGCAATATTTTAAATGGTTTGTTTCTTTAATTTCCAGAACCCAAAACTGAGGTGTAGTGACACTTGTCTCCTGCAGACAGGTGTTGTGAGGTTTTATAAATGTTCCGTACTGAAAAAATGCAAACACTATAAAATGTGGGAAGCCAGACTGTCAAACCAGAGAAGATCAAATTAAGCTGCCAGTTGTCTATTCAAGCACCTAAGGCTGCCAATAGCTACTACAAGCTAGAGTGCACCTGTAGCTCTTGTTGAAAAGTGAGGGACTTTCAAAGTTAAGACTGTTAATTCAGATTAGAGTTTTCAAATTCACAGGGACGTGAAAATGCAGAGCTTATCTTTTTTTTACATAGATATGCATTATTATGCATAAATATTTATATCTAAGTATGTGATTTACAATTTGTGCATTCTGCTCCTCCATGTCTGTATTTCAGAAATTCTCTTGCCTCCAGGAATGCCTTGCAGGTGGCTACAGCCTGCTTCAGAGCACACATAACATTAATGCAAGCTGACTACATGTTGTTTAGTTTGAAGCTGGACTGTTGTCCAGCACTGAAGCTCAGTGTCCTTCTGCCCTTCCACCCTGTCATTACTTTTACAAATTCCCTCCTTGGGCCCTTTCTAGGATCCTTTCCTGGTTTCAGTTTGCCCTAATGAGCTTTTTTATACACAAGTTTACCCTACTGCAGATGGTATTTGTCCATAGCCAGAAACACTTCCCAAGAAGTATCACAGCTCAATAAATAAGTTCAAAAAAAATCCTAGTTAAAATAAACAGTTCAATGAAATACTGCTTGTATCAAAACAGAGATTAGCAAGTATCAACCCCTACGAGCACCATAACTGATCCCTTTTCACCTCCCTCCTCTTAGTTTTAACAGTCTGATCTAGTACACTAATATTGGAAATAGAAACTTGATTTCATGATGAGATATATATATATGATTTAATGAGACTTAGTATTTCAATCTGCCAACACCTGCTCTGCATTAAAAACAGGATATTGTACGCTTCTCTAAACTGTACCAGATAGAACTGTTCACTCAGAGTGTAGCGTACTTTGCATTGCAGGAGTGTGGTATCACGTGCCTTTTACCAGGGGACGTCCTGGCTGTGTTTCTTTTCCATGTAAGTGGAATTTATTCTTTGTGTGCAGGCCATTAATATTATTTATTTTGTCTTCATTTTAATTTACATGTAGGGAAGAAAGCAATCCGGGCATACTGTTGATGTTTCATTAAAAGCATAGTTTCTGTGAAAATGTGTCACACTACCTTGGAAGAAACAATAGTAGGAAGCAAAATAAAATGGTTTTTTGTAGGTTAAAGACTTGCTATGAAGTGTTAATGAACACCATTTTCTTCATATGAATGTCCTATTTACCTGTTTCTCTTAGTGGGCTTTAAGAACAGGCATTCATCCCTTAGCATTTCAGGCTTTATATAAAGATTTGGCTCCTGCACTTGACATATTTGAGAGGAACAAATTTGAGATACAACCATAATGAATAACACATTATCATCCAAAAAGTGAGACTAACATGTACTGCCACCAAATGGTCGATTAAATGAAAAGCACATTTCTCCTATACACCAGGCAAAATGACCAGTATTCCCAGAAATAATTAATGATGTCTGTTAGAAAAACTGGGGTTCATTCATAAATTAATAAATTTGATACAGTATTTAGTATTTCAAGAATAGAAAATAGAAGGATAGCTGCTTCAGATCCAAAGGGAAATGATTATTGTATTAAATAAAAATGCCTAACCTTTTGAAATTCCTCTTTTCTCCTTCATTCTTTCAGTCCCAGCCTTTATTACACCATTTCCTCACTCAGATCTGACCACACGCCATCTGAACTGGGATCTGTCCCTTCACTGCTGCATGAGGGAGCCTTTTTTCCCCTTAAATACTTTTCTACAGCTTTTCTTCAGCGAGGCTATCCAGCATTACCTTGCCAGGGATTTGCTGTCCCCTCATTAGGGCAATAAAGAATAAAAACTAACCATATGCCTCCCTCTCAGTCCGCATGGCTTTGTCTACTAAATTCATCTTATCAACTTCAAGTTCTGTTTCAGGACTTCCTCCTGACACTGGCTGATGGCTGATGATGGAGCCACAGCGGGTCACTGACCAGTTCTCTCCAACACCATAAAAGTCCCAGGGCATGATTTAGCACTGTTCTTCAGTGACCAGAGCCAGCCTACAGCAACTAGTCACCCTGATGCCTATCTCACCTTGTTTACAATACTGCATTTGTTTCCTACATTAAATTTTAAGTTCTCCAGAGCAAAGCCTGTTTCTTCTTATATGTTTCTATGGTGTTAAGCACAGCAAGACCCTGTTTGGGACATCTGGGTACTATTACAAAACAAAAAATGAATCATGCCAGTAACAACTAGGACTTGAAAAAAAGCAGCAAACTTAGGGTCAGATTTTGGTGTTTGCAGCATGGAAATGTAAAATGGGCATCTCCTTTATTATGATCTCAGTCACAAACTGTCCTAATATTGGTACTTGGGCTAAAATGAAAAAATCCGAAGAAAACGAAGACTGATTTATTTGGAGTGAGGACTACTCGTGTACAGTATTTATGTGCAGTTCTTCAAGCACAGGAACTTGGAGGGACTTTCAGGCATTGTCCCAGTATGGAAGTACTTCCTCTGGCTCTAACTCTGCAGGGAGATGGAAAGGTCAATCCTTATCTGAGATACCCTTTTGCACCAGATGTGGAAGTGGGTGCTGAGCCATGTGGAAGAACAGCATGACCCAGCCAACAAAACAATTAAAACCTCTAGCCTGTGCAGTCCTTGGGGCAGCACTGTGCCTTCCATCTGCCTGAAGATGTTTTGTTTATTTACCAGCACCCATAGGTGTGTTAGAGCTAGAGCAGAGGGAGAAAGCTGCCTTTGGCATGGTCCTCTTCCTCTCTGAGTTTGGACGGATGAGATAAAAAAGGGGAAGTAGAAGCTGTGAATTAATGAAAGATGAAGAACAAGATAAAGTACTGAGATTGCTGGTAGTTAGAGAAGGCATGTGACCAGCTTGGGGTAATATGTTTTTTATTTGCCAGCACTAGTCTTCACAGAAGTAAAGCTGTCACTCCAGTCCATGTATCTGGGCCTGGGGAACTCAATGGTGAGGACAAACCAAGGTGCAGAGGAGGAAAAGGTGCAGCTGAAGTCTGAGATAATGTGCAAAACTGCATTTGTGAGATGAATGGAGCATCAAAGCTGTCACTGCAGGAAGGAGACAGACATGGAAATGCCAAAAGTGTGGATTTAAATGTTGAACAGATTATTACAATAGAATAGAAGAAAATATCTATAAATCCCCTTAGTCATTATGCACAGAATAATTTGTAAATATGAAGTCAATTTTTTTATGAAAGGACATGCTGGAATATAAAGTACCTGCAGCCAGAAGACAGGTTCCAGTATGCCAAAACCAAGCTCTGGTATACTCTTCTAGACAGCTCAGTCACAAAACTAGACTGGGTTAACCCAAATGTTTATGCTTGTATTTAGGCATCTGAGCACACCTTGTATTTTGCAGACTTATAAAGGAAAGCTAATTCCATTCAATTAAATATAGTTATGAAAAATTATATCCTGGAGGGCAAGACATGACAAATACTGAGATCTTATCCTATGTTTGTCTGTGGCAACAGCACAGAGTTAATAAGGAAATCAAGTAAAGGGGAGACTTTAAAAAAACATGGAAAAATTAGTCTCAGTTTGCATATCCTCTGGAAAATGTGTCACTGTGATGGTTCAGGATTAACCAGAGTTCTGACTCTGCTTTTAAGATAGTAAGCCAAGTATCAGCTACAATAAAACAATAAGCATTGTATATAATATGATTACCTCAAATACTCACAACTACTGTAATGTCCTGAGAGGCCTCTTCCAGACTTTTGGTGCCTATCCTACTACACACAACCCTACTGAACTGTAGCTAGTAACAGAGACTTGAGCACCAGGACCTCCTCCATATTGATTTATGGGCCAAAGAAGTGTTGCCTAAAAAGCTCGGGAAATAAAGCCTCCCAGAGAGGACAATAGGTTTTCTTTACAAAACATATGTGCTGAATTTCCATGTTTTTACTCTTCTCTGTGGGTTTCACTTAAGATGTATTGCAAGCTATTCACTTAAGATGTATTGCAAGTTAATCACTTTATCATTTTTCACATATGAATATCAACCATCATGGAAAACAATCACTTCTAGATTTCATGAAATAAAAATGTGCTTTTGCCTTAATTGAAGGGAAGGAGATGGGGGGTGGGGAAGAGGAGAATAAAAACAAAGAAACCTTAGCTGAAAATGAAAGACTTGTGCCAGACATGCTGGATCTGCATTTGCAATACCCTTGCTTCAGGGTATTTGGATGTATCCAGAATTTTGATTCAGACCATTAGAGAGACAGAACCCAACTGTAAAATCTGAGATCTGAGCAATGCTTAGAGTGTATTTGGATGTAGAGTTTTGGCTGACCTATTTAAAGGATGATGTTGTGCAAGCGATTACTCCATAATCTAGGCAAGTGCCAAGACATATTTAATAGAAAAAAAGTAGACAAGACCTAAAGGTTTTCTCTTTTTTTTTTTAATAAAGACTGAAAAAAAGAACTATATATCACATTGCAGAGTTTCAGATATCTTCCTGTAGAAGAAGTCACCATTTTGCCTAGAAAAAAAACAGCATTCAAATTGAAGGGGGGCAATTTAGGCTTATTTCTGTAAAATAAGACAGATTTACTGAGGTTATGAAACAACTGTGAGGGTTTCTTTTCCAGTAAGCTGGAAAAGCTTTGTTAGCTATGACCTAGTGATCTGTTTGGGCAGCTTCACCTTACAGAGGTTCAAAACTATGCCCCATTCCCAGAGGTGTGCTTTGTCTCTATTTCAGTTATTCTTTTGGACTCTTCACAAAACCCAAGAGGATTCAGCCATTATTATTGTAGTTATTATGTTCCTCTGAAACATCGGAGCAAAACACGAGTGCTCTAAGAAGCACTGTATTGTATTAATGTGCTGAACAACAGGGGAAGTTAGCAAGGAAAAGGCATCATCTAAATAATGGACAAGGAATCAGGATTTTAATCTGTCTTCTGCTAATGATTTCTCTGTGGCCTGGAGGAATATTGCATGTTCTGTCTGCCCTTGCTTCCACATGTGAGCTGCTCAGTAAGGGGATAATGATCTCAAAGCTTGCTCTAAGAATTAGTTAATAACAATAAGCGTGTTGATAAGGTCAACTAGCAGTTTTGTGTAACAAGAAAGTGATCTTGAGCATGAATGAGTCTCTTCCTGATGAAAAGCTGGTGTACAGAAAACAGATTTAATCAAGAAAAAGATGTCTTTTGGTCAAACCAGAGTGTTGAAAACATAGAAAGTCTATTACTGAAAAAAGCAGCTCCAGATTAGAAATGCAGAATTTCACTGGTAAAATGCAAGGCCCTGTTTGTAAATATTTGTAAATATTTACACCAAACCCCAAATTCACTCAACTACAGATCCTGTCTAGTCACAGAAAATAGGTCAAGTAGTAGCTAACATACGGATAAGCACTACCACACACAGACTATTACTGTTAAAATACATTAGGTAGGCTGGCTGATGCTGAGATGCTTCTCCTTGGAGGAGAACATATTCTCTGAATTCTAACCTTGTTTGCAACAGCTTGATGATAATGGGCTCATTTTGATTTCTCTTCTGAGAAAAACTTCACATCATTTCTATTGGGATATTCAACTCCCTAGTAAGTCTCAGAGCATACCTCGACACATCAAGAAATTTAAAAAAAAAAGGGATGGGGGAACAACCAACTGACAACATCTATCAAAACCCACTAACTGTGGAAGTCAGTGTTGCACAGATGGTGGAGAGCTGGGAGGCTGGTGCTGGGAGAGGCTGTGTGCTGGTTACCCTGCTGCAGGGCCACAATGCCTGCCTTCTATTAAACTCTCCTCCTGATGGGGTGGGAATTCTTGTGTTCCCAAACCACTCATGGACAATTCATAAGCATAATGGAAATTTAATTAATTGAATAAAATATGTGCTGTAAGTTAGGCAATTGAGTCTAGCATGTTCTCTGAAAGCTTTGTGCACTCTATTTCAAATGATTCTAAAGTAAGATACAAGCATATAACTTTTGATTTCCTCTGGCCCTCTGGACTTTAATGTCTGAGTACTTTACCATCTGTGGCATATTTATTCTCACAAGACCCTGTGATATATAGAGGGACTATTAAATCCATTTTAAATCCATTTTAAGAATGAGGAATGAGAGCCAGAACAATGCTGGGATCAAATAGGTGATTCAGGCCTCAGTAGGGTATAAATTGAAGCCTTCCTGATCATCGACTAAAGCCTTAATTACTGCATGCTTTGCCCTCCCAGTATTATCTTTGCTGTGAGGTTTTTCAAGCTGGGGAATTCTGTAGAGTTGGCAAAAATTCTATGAAAAAGATTTATTTCCCTTTTTTAAAAATCTGTAGGGTTTTTTTCACAATCTGTAGGGCTTTTTTCCAGAATGGAGGATTGGAATGAGAGAGAAATCTGAGATAAGGGGTATAGGTTTACAATCATAACTTGAAGGTAGGTTTTGTGATATCACTGAGATACATATTCAAGGGAGGCCTCAAGGAGGGAAGAATTTCTTTCTAGAATTAGGCAAAAAGATTTTAAGAGTGATGCTTTACATTTTTTTGCTGCAGAGCTGCAGGAAGATTTAATTTTCCAACTTGATTTGTAACTCAGACCCTGCTGCCCCTTACTGCCTTCTCCTAGGAGTGTCTAGCCTGGAAACATACCTTTTAGGCACTAGATCATATTGCACATACCTAAACCACTGTTCCCCATTACTACTTTTAATTTTTGCTGATATCCTTAAGTTCTAGGTTCCTTAGTTATGTCAGGTTGCATTTTTTTCTTACTGAGTCACTGTATAATACTTCCAACCCATATTCTTTACCTCTTAGTGTGGATTTAATTATTACTTCTGGTCTCTCCCTCATGTTTACTTCTGTTTCCAAATGTAATTGCTGTAGTTTTGCTATCCTTTTCCCTTGAATCAATATTGACATGGAATGAGACTAACCCCTATGACACTCTATGGATAATTCATCACCAGCTTAACCTACTGCCACTAAATGTTATTTTCATTTTTAACCCTTCAGCTTATTCTCTTTCAATACTACAATAATTTTTTAAGGTTTCAGGAAGCATCAAACAAATTACTCTCTCATATCTGGCTAGATTTCCCATCTACACCATGTCATAAATGTCACTGATACTGATTTACATACTGCAATGAGTATCAAGAAAAGAGGATGCCATGATCCCTCTATCTCTCCCTAAGTAGCTTGATGTGATCATTTCCATTTTTCAATTTGCAGCAAGAATACGTGATCAGGCTGCAAAGTGTGAAGTTGACCCCACTGATGGAGACTGCTGGTAGCCCACAGCAAACAGACTTTACCTACACAGGAAAAACTTTGTTCTTTTCAATAAATTTGCAACTAGTAAAGGCTGCAAAACCCACACCATTATCACGGGTTGGATAACTTTCGTCACTTTAATTGCATTTTAAAATCAAGAGTGACAAATCTGTACTGTAAATGCTGTAAGCTTACAGTTCCATTGGCTCTGATATTTCCAGTATCAATGTATGCATATTGTATCATGAACCATTGAGAGTGAATATAGTATCAGTCTTGCCACTGCCGGTATGTATGGCACTGAAAGTAACTCAGACTCAGATTCTGGTGTGACAGGATTCTACCTGGAAAAACCTGTGAGAAACTGAACTGCTACAGGATAATGACTCAAAGCATTCCCCCATTCATGGAGACTGCTGTGGTGCTGGGTTGAAACGGAGGAGGTGATGTTTTGGGTGTGTAGTGGATAAACCCCTGATCTGAAAAGACAGAGGGTGAATGATGGGCTATGAGTGAGATAGGAAACAAACCTGTGGAGATGGATGGTGCTTCTTGTCATGCTAAGTTGTCCTCCCTTGCACAAACCACTGGGTTCTGGGGCTCCCTCTCCACTCTCCAGGGAAGTAGTGGGACATTTGGGTGTGGCCCGAGGGTGTTCAACTCTGCTGCTGGGCCGTAATGGGCCGTGATTGACTCAGCTGTGCGGGTGTGATGGGCAGCTGTGTTGTCTTAGAAGGTGTCAGGGACTCCCAAAGTGCCCCCACCCAAGGGGAGGTACCTGGGCATTCCCTCCTGAACCTGGGTGGATACAAACCCAATTGAGTTTGTGTTTCATGGATTTTACTGGGGATTTTTCCCCACCCCTTCTTCAGGACTTCCCCTACACCACCTGATGGATCCAGTGTGTGACCACTACTTCGACCAAGATGGCACAGCAAACAAGTCTCTTTGTGGGGCCTATGTGTGGTGAGATCTTCACACTCTTGTCCTTTTTCTCTCTCTGTTCCTTTGTGCATGTTCTTGGGTGATGTTGTTGCACTTCCATACTGCAATGCTTTTGTGTTGTAATAATAACTAAAACAGCTACATCCCTGCTTTCCTGTGCAACCAAATTGTTCTGTAATAAACCCTTCATGTGTATATTTACAAACACTGATCATTCAGTCTCGTTCACTCTAATCTGGCCAAAGATCTATTAATGAGAACCTGGATTACCCTCGCATTCTATGGCACGTTGCTACAACATCCAAAATGGGGTTTTTGTTGAATTACACCAGATGGAAGAGTTAGAATTGTCCAGTATGTTGGGAAAAAAAGCGAGCATTTTAGAGCCAACTTTTCATGACTGAGTGGCATTTCCTTCTTTGTGTAAATTTTGAAATAATTCTTAAATATATAGGGTTTCTTTCTTTTCTGCAGCTTAAGGTGCTGTTTCTGAGAAAAAGCAAAATACAGTCAAAAGACCTTGTGGCAAATTAAATATTTATGGATACCCCTATTCCTATTACTGATTCACGTATTTATGAAATACTTTAAACACGTTGCCCAAATGCAAATGCTAGTAATAAGATCCAGCGTCCCTAAATATTCCCATTATTGTTTCATATGAAGACATTTTTCCTAATTTCCCTTACTCAAAAAAAGCTGTTATTCCTGGCATGGTATGGTTACCCTATTCTTCTGTAACAGTAACTGCATTTCAGTGGTGGATGAGGAATGATTTTTATATGTACAGTCTAAGTAAAACTCTTTGGGATCTGTCATGATGAAAGGTGCTCTGTGTACAGTATTAACTTATTGTATTTCATCAGGTTATTCTATTTCACATCATGTCACTCTACTGCAAAAGCTTTCACAAAAATAAAAGCTGTGCAATGTCATCAATTGAGAAAACAGACTCCTTCAAGAGGTAATGTAGCATGCAGATAGCACCTTCCCCAGGAGCTCAGGCTGCCATTGCTGGAACGTGTCGGGATGTCTGCGGTTTCAGCGTGGTTTAGGTGTAAGACATGGTGTTTTTTTAATGTAAAGTGAGATGAAGAGTAAGAGCAGAATTAGATGTTGAAGAATGATTAATAAATCAACTTCTTAATTAATACCTCTTCAGAACTACTGACAATGAATATTTTATTGGATCTAATTTGACAAATTATGAAACAGTTCTTTAAGCATTTTAGCAGTACTAATAAAAAACATCTGAGTTCTAAAATAGAAAGCTTCTATTCAATTATTAATTACTTAAGAGATAAAATAAAACCATTTGATATTTCCATTTATGATATTTCCATTTATTTTACAGAAAAGTCAGTGCCTATTTCCCTTAATAATCCTTCTTCTTTTTCCCTAGCTAGTTCTTTGTAATAATATAAATTGTATCATGTAGTTTTTGTAAAATTTATAGATTACTCTTGTAGTTAACAAATACAAACTTAGGATCTGTTGATTTTTGATAAGACTTGTGACTGTGACTCCTGAAATCCTAACCACATTCAACTCATGGTTCCTAGATGTATTCTAGAATAGCCCATTTTAAAGAAGAAAACTAGACTCAGAACAACAACATCTAATGGATTTTGAAGTTAAAAAAAAAAAAAATCACATCAACACTTTATTACTTGTTTTGCAAATCTTTATAAAAACAAACAAGTACTACTGTGATTAATTTATTGTATTCCCAAGGCCTCATAAATCTACAGGCATTCTGTGACAATATAATAACAAGTTTTGTTTTGAAGATTGTAGCTAACACTCTAGCTAACAAACTTGCCTTTCCTCAAGGCTTGACAGCATATTTGTTCCAAGCCCTAAGCAAGAGGCAGTGCATTGTGCACTGCCACCAGCAAAGACCAAGGCTGTGCTCACTGTTTCAGGAACCACCTTCTGCTTTGGCCACCTCAGTGGGGTGAGGAGGCAGTGATTACACCAGGTCTCTGCCCCTTAAAGGGTGTGTTTCATGGGATAGTAGCCAGCACAGCATACTTTGCACTTCCACAGTTCCAAGATATCAGATACCCCTAAATTAATTTCCTTGCTTGAATTGAAAGGAAAAAAGAAACTGTCAGAGATACATCAGATTCTCTGGTAAACCACACTGTTCTTAGCACAGGAGAGTTTAAAAAAGCAAAGGTGATTCTTCTCTTCACCTTTCTAATTCTGCCATACGCCTGAAAGTGGTCTTTCCTTAGTGCAACTTAAAATCATCTGAAAATTGCTCAAAATTAGACTAGATTGAAAGAGATCTTTATACACTGCATTCTGCGGAAAGAACTAACTAGTAAATGCACCATGGCCATAACTTCTGCAGCCATGGACTCAGCAGCAGCTCATCACCTGCATTGGAAGAAGTGGTACCCAGGTACCAGTTGTTAATGTTGCAGTATGCGAAGGAATGGGCTGCACTTTCTTCGCAGCACTTGGAATGCATAACGATGCAGTGTCAACAAAGAAATAAAAAACCTATGTCAGAGTAGATAGTGTAAGTTAAAATAAGAACTAAGGGTTCTCATTTCAGTAACAGAGGCAGCTATACCAGAATAATTTTACCACACTTCTAGTAAAATCTCATAGGCTATTATTCTCAGCCCCCTGTGGCTGTAGGCACAATGGGTAGACTGAACATTCACCCTGCATATGCTGCTTGGCTTTAAGTCAGACTTCTTAACAGTATCTCAGTGGCATTTTCCCCAGGCCAATTTCCTTTGTTGGGTTTTGTTGTCTTTTTTTTCTTTTTAACAGGAAAAAATATATGTCACTGAAGAACCACATAAGAAACAGTCTTAAAATTCTGACATATCCTTCATCTCAATGGAAATGCCCCCAGTGTTTCATCTTAATGAAATTATTGTAGGGTTGCATAAAAATGTAACTTCTTAATAATAAAGGCAAGAAAAACCAGAAAAAATATACTTGCTACCCTAGAGTGAAGTATATTAAACTCCACTGTTTCACTTTGTTAGAAGTGACTGATGAAAGAGAAGAATATCAGCCATGTAAAGCATCAAGGATGAAGGTGAGGAGGTTTCAGCAGAATTGATAAGGAAGTGCTGGGCAGAGGATGCTGAATAGCTGCCTTCCCAAAGGTCTTGTATGGAGTAAATAAAGGTGAGTTTAAGATATCTGTCCATTTAAGACCAATGAAACATAAACCAGGTATGACACACTTTCTATTCCAAAAAGTTGGGTTAAGGTAATCCAACACAAGCTTTTGCAAATTGCACTGACTGGGATCTTTTTGGCAATAATTTGGATTCTACTACTTTGCAGAACTCCCATAAAGAATTAGCAAACATTTTACCTTCAAATCAAATGAATCTGCTAGTAACTGACACTAAATAGAACTGGTTAGTAAACACAGTGCACAATTACAATAATTAAACAAATAAATTCCATATATTTCATATATATTGCATATAAAGAGCCTCTCTCAGACTTTGTATGTACTCTTGGCTTAAGACTTATGTACTCCACCTACTTCTTACAAAGTTCTAATCTTCCATTAATGGTCAAAAGTTTGTTTTTTGTTTATGACAATAACAGGGTTTTTATGGGTCAAGCACGAGGCCTTAGGAAAAATGCTGGGATAGAAAAGAGGGGAAGCGCTTTGAATGTTGATGAAGAATTAATTTAGAACTCAGTTCTTCCAGGCTTTTAATGATGTTTTCTTTCTGGAAAGACATTAGAGATATTTAATTCTTGTGACCTCTGTGCCATTTAGGACAATGCTTTGATTTTTTTTCTTTACTATGCTTTCTGTTTTATCTTTTTTATTTGTTATATTTAGAGGTCTTTGTTACTTATCAGATGTGATGTTTAAGCTCTGCTGTAATTACTGGCTTTTCTTCTTTTTCACATTTAGTTTATTAATGTTGTTACTTACAGCAGATTGTTTAAATACTTTGAGAACTCTTCAGGGATTGATAAAGGTCAATTAATATCAACTGTTCATATTGTCTTTTGTTTTCCTGTGCTCCCAAGATCTTATCTTCAATCTAGATTAAAAGGATGGGAGAAAGAAAGGAATTCAAGTCATTTGGATCAGGATTTAGAATCTAAATGTCTTCAAAGTTGTGCTCAGCTGTTTTGGTTTAGCCTCCTGCAATGACAGGGACCATCTGAGGACTTTCTACTTGGATCCAGGTTTGGATTCCTTGGAAATGAGCCTCATACACAGAGGCAATGATAAACACACAAACATACACACAAATGTTCAGGCTGAAGTGGCCCCACCTCTAATTGCATATTTATAAAATTAATCTAGTATCATAACAAGGTTTGTAACAGAATAATCATACAAAAAGACAGATGGTCAGAGAAAAATTAGGTAACCCCTAAGACAAAACCTGAAACACTTTGCTAGACCCCATTCCCTCTTCTATTTGCCAGTCTGGCATATAAATCCAGGGTATTAATTCCTTGCATTTTATGGATGAAGCAAAATTTCGTCTAGAAAGCACTGGAATGTAAAATTATTAAAGATTCTGTGTGTCTCTAATGAGATTACAAAATGGCTCCAAATATTGGCTCAGCAGTGAAAAGGAGTGCAACAGATTCACTGTACTTATTCAAGTACACAAACTTCAGTTGGTAGGAGGAGTCCTAGAGCACTGCAGGATGTGCTTTGCAACAGGTTGAAGACTTTCCCTAGTAAAAAAAATAGGTGTAAAAACTGAAAAAGATGAGAGGAGCTAGAGAAATTTCTCTGACCCCAGAAGTGTGAGAGGCTATCAGGCACCTCCTATTGACTAGTGGACAATTATTAAATATTGCCATAATGACAGCTAGATACATAAACTGGAAATACTTAACCAATAGCGGAAAAAGAAATTCCTACAGAATCTTGATATGTCAGCTGTAATTCACCTTTCTTTAGTTAGTCAGTTTTGCATTTCTTCCTTCTTTTAAGCTTCCCATATTTCACCTTTTCTGTATTTCCAAACTAGTTGGTCTTCAGGTTTGGGGGGCAGAATAAAATCCAAATCAGGATCTGAATCTCACAGATAATTTTTGAGCTACTGCTGGATTCCATTCTGTAAGAGGGTGGAAGAGATGGAGTACAGGGTGATGTGCAGACCACTTATTTGCACCTAGGCAGATCTCGCACAGCTCTGGAACCTGCCAGAGTTCCCAGAAATTAGGGGTTCTACATTTCTCCCAAAAGCCCAGATGCATATTCTCATAACCCAACACTTTCTACTATCCCTCATCTTCCTCTCTTCTTCCTATCTTTCACCTTCTCAGCTCAGCACCTCATTTTTTCTCTCCTCTGCCTCTCAAAACTATTCCATGCATCTGCTCATATATGCTCTGGCTCCTTCTCATGGACAGGTTTGGACCTTGAGGCATGCCAGGTAGCTTGCTATAGTTAACTCCTCTATAAAAGAAACATTAATTAGTGTGGAATATGAACCCACACACTGCTAGTAAGTACCGTGCCATTGGCATATGAAAATTGAAGAACAGGGGCACAGAAGAAAGGTTAAACAGGCTGGGTCTGAGTGACTCCTAGGAAAACTAAATTGTTGCTTCAGACTGTTTGGATTAGGGCTAGCCTTGTTAGCATTTGCGCTCTGTCTGGTTTCATCTTGCCTAACTCCGGGTTAAGCCAGGTGCCTTAATCAGGAATGTATTCACTGTTAGCTGCCTCTTAAAAGAGAAAGGTAGACCCCTTATTCAACCCTAACACTCAACCCTAACACTCCCCTAAAAAAGTCTCTCTTTCATAACAGACTACTAAGATAGTACTAAGTGCAAATATGATTCTTATTTCAGTGCCTCAGTCAAACTGAGTGAATCAGATATTTGCATTCAGTTGTACCCCACAAACTTTAACTCTACATGCATAAAATTGAGGAGGAATTAAGAGTGTAGACCTGCAGGCAAGAAAGTGGTGCAGCTGAATCGTGTGTGACACTTTTATTCAATCAGTAGCATGGCGCATGTCATTGCATCATCTGGCACCACGCATCTGCTTTTTGGGACATACGGTAACCAGAGAAGCCACAGCGCTGCTCAGTGCTAAAGGCAAAAAAACATGCCTGTCTTTGTTTCTTACATCCCCAGAGACTCAGCCAGCAAGAAACAAATGTTGAGAGGTCTGAAAGAAACCCACAAAACCAAGCCAAATAATGGAACCAGGTCTCTTGCTCTCCAAGGAACATACAAAAATAATGACATTTTCTGCAACTGAGCAGTTTACAATCTAATGGGTTGAGGAAAAAGTCTGGATAGGAAGAGTCTCACAGGTTGGGTTATTTCTATCTGTGGATCAGCATTTTGTGGTCCAAATTCACTACCTGGACAGAAAGAAAAATCTGGACCATGCCTCAGCAGAAGAAAAATATGAATTTGTTCATGTTCTTTTCTGTATAAGGACTGATGTCAAATTTTAAATGCCACTGACCATGTGAAACTGCAGTCAGAACAGTGAGCACACAAAAGTATTCTGGCATCCAAGCTATTAAGAGACACTTACCAGCTTCTGATCTCAAGAATCTGTAGGTCAGACCTAACCCCATTCAAGAAACTTATGTTACACTGCTATAAAAATAGTTTTTGTAAAAAGAAATTAACTTTCAATTATTGATAACCAAGATTGTTCAGTGATTACCTAAGGTCAAAGAAAAGTGCCCTACTTTTAAAATCACAATTATTTTGTAGAAATCCTCATTTTCTCCTTCTCAGTCAGTTATTTTATTTTGCTAATTAATAAAGGTCCAAGTTCGACAATAAATGTGTAGTCTGGAGCACAGTGATCTGTTGTCAATTGAAGTGCAACAGCTGAAGAAATTAGTACTTTCTGTGGAAGTCCTCAAAATAATAGAGAAGAACTGACTCTAGAAGGGAGTAGGGGACCCAATCCAAGAACCTGCTCAGAGCAGGACTACTTGCAACATCAGGTCAGGCTACTCAGTGCCTTGCTGAGATGAGCTTGAAGAGAGGCCCCACATCCCTTTTGGGCAACTTGTTCTAGTGCCTGCCTTCCACCCTGAAAATATTTTCCTTAGCATCTACAAGGGTTATTTCCCAGAGTAACAGCAGCATTTCCTAGAAGAGAGGAAAAAGTATTTTTTCTCTGGGAACTTTAAAAATTCATGTTACAGAATTAATCTTCTTCCATTTGCCTCTTAAGAAAGTTGTTCTTGGAACAACAGCCCCTTCACAAATCGGTAAAGCTGAAAACTCTAGAGATGCCAGAGCAAAATAAAAATAAAAAGGGCAGATAATGGAATTACTAAGGTTTTTGTTTTCTTTGCATAGATTTGTCACAGAGTAACCTACACGCTTGTGTCTTACACTCAGCGAAATTAGAACAACAAACATCAGAAGAGATGTCATTGCCATCTACAACTACATTCCTGGCAGTTCATTCTGTTTCAATGATGACAAAGTTTCAGTGTCTCAAAAACACTAAGGAAAAAAACCCAATTATTTTAATGGGTCCTGGCTGCAGAGCCCTGTAATGAGACCACTTCATTGTCAAGGTCAGTTTAAATCAATTCTGCCCTTGATCCCTGTTTCGAGAGACTGTTTACAGCAACTTCTTTCCCCATGACTAAATGTAACACTGATGTAATGGCCAATACAGTTGTTACATGCCAAGAGCTAAAGGCCAGTCATATGAGAATTACCCAGTTGCAAATTTCACCAAGGAAAGGTACTGAACGTGAAATAGGTGCAAAATTTATAATATATATAATTGGATACTATCAATACTTAACATTTTCCTGTCACATACTCTGTAAATTTGTCTGTCCCACCAGAGGGATTCTAGTTGCCTGGCATTGCACAGTGAAATAAAGCTCCACGGTCATGCCCCACTCTGGGGAAGGCTACTGAATTTCCAGCACATCAGTGACGAAGATGTGCCAGTTCTGGGAGACATCCATGACAAGCACCCATCAGTGAATATCCATCCAGATTTCTCACCTTCAGACAGTGTGGGGTTATGTTTCTCCTGTTAAAAAAGAAAGAAAAAGAAAAAAAAAAGCTTTACTGATAGCATGGCCAAAGGCATTTGAGTGATTTTTCCTCACAACAGCTGTATCACACCCTCCATGACTGCTAACAGGCTCTGTTAGAATTTTTGCGCTGTTGTGCCCTCTTTCCAGCTTGACGTGTTTTAAGGTTTAATATTAGGTGATCTAGGCTGCCTTAGTCTGCATGACAGAGAAATTATATAAACTAGTAAAATAAAAGATACTTAGTTGCATCATTTTACTGGATCATATTTAAAGTTTCCTCTTGGGGTAGCAGCACTGTGAAAACTCTTATACTTGGGAAATATTGTAGTTTTAAAGATTGTTACTGTACTTCAACTCTTAGAGAATGACATATAATGTGTTCTTGATCATTTACATTATTTCCCCCCATATAAATACTTACAGTTAAAGCTGTGGTACTTTCCTCTGCATTTAGTAAACCGTGGCAATGTCTCTGAAGCACCAGTAGTCTAACTTTAACAATAGAATATGTTTGACAGTGGTCAAGCCAAAACTGAAGAAGTTCCAAGATGAAAATGTAGAAACAGTGGTAACACAAAGTCTTTGAAAGATAGATATTCTACTTTTCCTTCCCAATACTTCTCGACAGTGTTCTGTCTCATTCATGTGATGGTAATACATGGCCTGTTTATATACAGTCCTTTAAAATATTGGCCTTCGAATGTGGGGACATTAATTTTTCTTCACAGCTGTCAAAAGTAATGTGCTATAATTTGCCCTAGCCACACAAAAGGACCAAAGGGGAAAAAAAAAAACCTATTGCTGAAAGGGGCAGAAGACAGATCTCTGTTCTGCAAGATACAAAGGCAATATCAAGGTGCACATTTTTTCAGTTTGCATGTGTAGCTGAAGTGGTGCTGTGCTTTGCATGAAGCATTAAATTTTCCCTGTGTCAAAGGGAATTGTGAAAGGCTAAAACAGGTACAGCAGGTATACATAATATCGATAATGGTCAGTAATTACTTGAAGTTAATTCTTGTCGTATTACTTTCAGTTGCACAATCTCTGACGTGCCCAGAGAGTCTACAAGCCAGGATTGTCATATAACGACAGAGTGAAAAATGGATAGTAGAAGTGAGTCACAAACCACAGCTGCTCATGTACACTATATGCCTTGTCACATGTATGCTGGATTGTAAAACCAAGTCTAATAACTAACAACTCCTACTCATCTTGCGGTAGAGAAAAAGCATCACTACCTTAAGTAGGAACTTTTTGAAAAGGAAATAATAAACATCTCCATTCTATCTCTGCTCAAATCCAAGGGAGAGATGTAAAGCAAGGACCATAGGCTTGTAAGATACAGGCTGCCACTAATCATTTTAATTTATGTATGCATCATGCAGTCTTAGTAATAAAGAGGCTACAACTGGACATGACCAGTTTCAAATTGGTCTGTTGCCAGAGCTATGTGAAACTGAGATGGGAGTTAAGGAGGTGAGGTCTAAAAAGAGACATTTTCCCCTCAGTCCTGAGAAGCATTCCCAAGATATAGCAACAGAAGCACTGAGGAAAAGAATGTTTACCTTGGGGTCACTAGAGGAGGCTGTGTAGCATTTGAGCCCCTATTAGGTTTGTTACAGATCACATTTATTTCCCAGGTCTGAGATCTGAGTACTGAGCCCAAAGGAAATTCCATATCAATTTCTACTTTGGAGAGTTTACTTTTACAGGGAAAGCTTTATTTCAGATTAGTTGAGTAATCCATAGGCCCTGGTGTAATGATAGGAAGTTACTTGATATTCTAGAGATTTCTAATCGTAACTTCAAATGCCACATTTTTTTTAGTTCAGCTAACTACTGGTGAGTGTTTAATTTGACAAACCAATCACAGAGTTTAGATTTATTATCAAAATATAGGACAATTTTACTTCCCAAAAACCACCCCTAGGTCTGCACACAATCATGGTCTGTGTCTTGGAGCTACCAGCACCCTGGCTCCAGCTGTATAGGGCAGCTGATGATATGCATGGACAGCAGATGAAAGGCACTCAACTTCATTAACTTGCACCTTCATTTCTTGGACAACAGCATGCCTATCTTTATGCACAAACTTCTGAGCTGTTTCTTCTTTGAATTTAATTTTGTGAGAACAATTACCTTCTGGTATCATAAATCTGGAGTTCTCTTGAAATCTGGGTTCATTTTTCTGTTCTTAAATTTATGAATGACTAAAAAAGGCTTTATCAGTAGTGAGTTTCTACTTACATATATTGTTATATTGGCAACCCTTAGCAGACCCATGAGCAGTTTATTTTGGCATATGCTGGTGAAATAAATGATTCCACTTTCCCACTGCTAGTTCCTACCCATACCTTCTCTCCTGAGTTGGCATCAATGTCCGTGCAGCTGCATGGTGAACTGATACACTTTCTCTGCACAGTTTTTTTTGGCTCAGGCTAGACATCTTTCAGCAGTTACCAAATTTGATGGTAAGGCTGGCCATACTAGCTGAAAGTGCATTCAAGATTAGAAAAGCTACATGGGTATTTACTATGGCAACAAACGCTTTTGTTAGTCTTTTAATAGAAGGCCAGTAATCATTTAGCATCATGTTGATTAAAGTGTATCTGTGCATTATTGAAAAAAGGCATAATCACTAGCTGGTTATCTGCAATACCTTAAGGGTATTCTGTGTAATGGCAAATTTTTCAAAAGAGACCATAAATGTCCCCATTGCAGAAAGCACACAAAGACGTGTGAAACTCAAGCCTGCATATACGATGCAGACCATAGTATGCTTCAAATTTTCAGCTATTTTTATTTCTTGCTGTTTAGATGTATCAGCTTAAGAGGAAGTGACAAGACAATTCTCAGGATTAGCTGTAAATTCTGGGCAGCCAGGAAAAAAACGAATTACTCCTGCATGTAAAATGGAGGCAAAGAGACATTCTTTTATTTTAATCAATATTCACTTTCCACTTGTAACAGTTCTGCAGAATTTGACTGAAGGACATCAGCTCCCTATAAAAAAGCAGGTTTGCAGTTCCCAGAGCCCTATAAAGCTGCTGTACATAAGTTCAGAGTAAGCTTCTCTCAAACTGCAATTGGTAGCACTTTTGCCACACTCTTGAAATATTCTATAGTGTATCTAGATTCACTGCAAAGGTGGGGAAAAAAAGGGCTGCTGCCCTCTGTCCTTCACAGCAAACACCAGCGAGAAGAAAATATGTTCAGGTCCTGCTGCTGCCTGGAAAAAGTATTTCCAGGTCCCTGTCAATACATATATTAAATACAATTACTTAAATATTAATTATAAGCAAAAATTTGAGGAGTCCAAGAGTCCAGGAAAGACCAGGAAGGGGAGGCCAAAGGACTGCCCTGACACTGTGCTGGGGAAAAAAGTGGGGCATTCCCTAAATATAATTTATACTAGTTGGTAGTTTGACAAAAGCTGCCATAACTGCAGTTCACTGTAGTATCTTTACCACTCATACCACTACTTGATCTTCACAGTAGAGCTATCTGGTAAATCATCTGAGTTAATTCAAGGAAAACATGCTAATTCTTCTGCTCATGGGTGGATTACTCTTTTAATAACAGACTGTTGAGTTTGTGGTATTTTTCTGTTAATTTTAATTTTAATAATTATTTCAAATAAGTCACAGGAAAATCAAGAGCCTTATAGGAAACTTTAGGCCTTCTATCACAGAATCTATATGTTATTAGCACATTTGGATTCAGTCTGGGAAATGGTCCATCTGAACTAACTTACTTTTACTTGTGTATTGAAGTGCCAAGGAAGAGGAGTTCTTAAGTATACAGAAAGAACCATTCTCTCATGGAATACTTATTAGCAAGAGAGAGCTATTGAGGAAAACACTACACATTATTCCTGCCATTGCTTCTAAATTTTTTCCAGAGCTGCCACTTCCCAGTACTAGGATTCCTGTGTATTCAAAGCCTGCACGCATCTGGATTTCTCGTCTACATCACTGCTTTCTCTTGTGCCACACTTGTGTCATTATTTGTATGTCACTTTTAAGCACCTGAATCTACACATACCAAATATGAGAGAGTTCAACTACTAGAAGTTTCTTATGTAGAATTATATAAGGCAGTCAGCAGGCAGGTCCTGCTTGACTAACCTCTACAGCCTTTCCCTCATCCGCAAGTGTCAGAGAAGGAGATGAGATTAGCTAGCCAGTGTCTAGATGTGACACCTGGACACATGGCTTAGTGGTGAAAATATCACTATCAGGTTAATAGTTGGACTCAATGATCTGAGAGGTCTCTTCCAACCTTAATGGTTCTCTGATTCTATGTATTAGAACTGTTACTCACACAAGTTGCAAATGCATGACACCACTTAGAAATTGATGGGACTATTTCACTTAACTTTGTCTAAAAGTTATGTCTAATCTAGTCCCAGATGATCCTTCTGCACTCAGTGAAACTGTACGGTTGCCTCTAAACAGCAGATATCTTACCCAGGATAAGTATCAAAGTTAGATTGGTATAAGACCTGAATCACAATCTGAAGATGACTCTACCTCTCCATTAACTACAGGAGAAACCTAGGCAACAAATTAAGGCTCATTAAATTGGACAGGTAAAGTAGGTCAAACTACTACTATCCTTCTGACAGATCTCAGTCCAGAAGCTTTCTACAGAAATCAGTGCCACTCTAGCCAGAGTTGCCACTGCTCTGTGCTACAGCTTCAGTTTATAGTCTTTCATTTTTCATCTTTATCTTGGTTCTTGTAGTTTCTGTGATGACTTTGAAAGTTTCTCTGAGTTGTCTATACCATTTAGACAAAAGAGGCTGTGCTCATATGTGCGAAAAATCCTGGCACACGAAGTGTTATCAGTTTTACAGTTCCCCTCAGGTATGAACACTCCTATAGTGCTTAGGCTACTGACCCTCTCATGGTTTTACTCAGCAACAAACCTACATTTTCTGCATTATTCCTGTTGTCTCCGTGTGCATGCTGAAGTCTCAGGTTCTCCTCATGCATTGTTAGATTTGTCATCTTCTCTAAGGACATAGGAAATTTTTTCTCCTATACTATCAGCTACATTGAGCTAAACTGAGGTTTGACCAGTGTTAGAAACAGTTATTCAGAATCTTAAAAATCTTCTGGTGTCTCTAAGGCATCAGGCTTTTCAGCTGATGGATATATATTCAGCTAACCCAGACTTCTAAATAGCTGATCAAATACTTTATGGATCAACCAGAACCTCTTCTATTGTAACACCTGAAATACTTACTGGCTTTTTTTTTCTTTTTTTTTAAAATAGGCTAATTTAAGTCAATATTTTGTATCAGGATTTTCAGTAGATTCACGTCTTCTCAATTTTTTAGTATCTGTCCCAATGCTCAAGTTACTTCTAATGCTATAAAACATGTCTATATATCGGTATTGCATTAAGGACTGAGGATATCTTAACATCTATTCTGAATTTTCCAACCCTGTAGGCTTTCTGCCGAGAAAAAATCTTCCTAGGCTTTCTCCACTCCACTCAGAGGACTTTATACCATGATATCTCTAATATTTTAAAAATTGTATTTTGCTTCTGTCACTGGGGGAGTATATTCTCCAAGAACAAGATTAACCCTTAGAACCTGATTTCTCCAGTTCACTCCAACGGTCAATGGAGAAACAGGCTTGGCTAGGGGAAAGCAAGAGAAATTAATTTGGTTCTTCAGAATCATTCTTTGGAAAAATCTATGTGGGGTCTTAGAGTCTAGCAAGATTAGCCTCACTAGGCTAAAACATTTTGTGAATATACGCTGAAACATTTTGGAAGTCCCTGACAAGTTTTTCTTTGCTTCAAGATGCTGTCCAATTGGTTTCAAAGAAAGATAACCTTTACGTAACTTCATGTTGTGTGCACTCACCTCTGTCAAATAATCCCACACTCTGCTTGGGTAACCTTCCCTGTGTAGGGAACATATATCCTCCTTAGAGCATGCAGTCTGCTGCCCCTGAGGAATGCCTCAAGCCTTTGCAGTTTTGATGGCCTAACACTTTAGGAGCTGGGAGAGGAAATGAGATTGTTCCTGTACCGTATATTGGTCAATGTTTTTAATATTCAGCAGGCAAAGGAAGTGGACAAGCTTGGTTTGATGCCTCAGTCGAACCCAGAGTACAGTACCAATTACTCTTTGGGGTTTTTTTTGAAAGATTGTATAATTTTTATTATATATAAAACTAAAATATTAAAAATGACCTGATTGTATGCTTGCCTACAAGTAGAATGGGTGTTGATTGCATATTGTTGTGGGTTTAATAAAAATGAAGCTAAAACCTTGTGATTTTTGTTCTGTTTTCAAAGCTAAGAAATAGTAAAGTTTACCAATTTTAATGAATGTTCCATTATATAGCCAGGTCAAAAAATAATTTTGATTTTTTTCTTTTAAAAACGTAACATCTCCACATCTCTATGTGACTAAAGCATATTTCAAGGTTTCTGTTGCATATAGAGTTTAGGGACAGTGAAAATATTGCTGCTCTAAGAATTGAAGAAAACCCCAAAACTGGAGAACTGTAACATTTAACAGCTCAATCTTTAGCTCTGTAAGGATGGAGTGACCATTGATTTATATGTTCATTTCAGAAACAAATTACACATTGGTCTGAGAAAAAGATGTCAGCTGGTGCCCTCATGTGGATAAGTGCGCTGTTATATGTAATAACGAATGAAACTTTTAGTCAAAACGAAGCCATAGAAACTTTAGCATTTCAGATTTGCACACAGAATTTGGACAGCTTATTTAAGGGTCTTTCACTATTCAATTCCAGTGCAGGCAATTCTACTTAGCAGAATTTGCTACCTGGGATGCCAGGATATAGCATAGTTCTTAATGTAAATTTTAAGTATGAAAGTGAACTCATTCTTATCTGCAAAACCTCAACCTCTCTCCCTTAAAAAACCCCTATGCATTCAGATTAAAAAATAAAAGTTATCAAATGATGGGCTTTCAGAACTAACCACACAACTTTTTTCCAGGGTTTGGAAAAATTTCAACAGAATATAATCTTTTTGAAGAAACACCTTTCTTACTTACCAAGAAAGCATTCCAGGTGTCAGCCATCACAGAGAAGAGTTGAATATGCACAGCACATACAGGCTGGTGGAAATAATTCCTTTTTGATCAGCCTCAGTGGAAGACACTACCAGTTAAGAGCTAGCCATGTTTTTCTGGAACTGTGCAAAACAGGTGAGAGAAAAGCATACAACACTTCTAGCATGAACAGTAATTCAATTTTATATACTGACTATATGATGATGAACATTTGCAGACTGTCAGCAGGGATTCTACGTAGCTGGCCAGGAGGCAGGTGTGAGGGCACGGCATGATGTGAGCAGAACCCCACCCCTCTAGGGTCAGTGCAGGTATACTTCTACTGCTTCTTGTGCAACTATTCCTTTGGAGTGCTTATAAAAGTGTATGCATTTTTAAGTCTATTACTCCAAAATGTTAAACTCTAAGTGTAGAATTAATCAAACCGTGCAGCATTCTACAGAATCAGCTACATAGTATTTACGTTTTGAGTGTAAGTAAAAGATCGAAGGCAAACCTAGAATACTTTAAGAGATATCCAAAGAATAACTGTGTCATATAACCAGAATCTAAACCTAAGGTAGACTGCCATTTGCAGAATGTCACAATTGTGCTGTGTGTGCCCCCAGCGACAGGTAATCACACTGACCTGCAATAAAGATAGTAATCTGAAATAACAGTAAGTAAAAACTTCAGCAAAACTTCCATTTTCAAGTTGAGTAAAGCAGCTACAATTATTCTAAAGAATTGAAAGGCAAGGTAGCTGCAATCTGTAATTTAACATTACAAATTCTGAACTGGTAGGTAAAGAGGTTGAATTTCATTTTCATGTCACCCACAGACCTGAGTAATTCCTGTGGAATTCCTTTGGCTTCAGCAAACTGATATTGTGAAATGCTTCTTACTTCGTGCAGTGTTTCAAATTCTTACATATTATGATAATTAAAGTGCCAACAATTTTATCTAGGAATATAAACAAACACTGTATTATCTGCCGCTGTTTCATGTCTCCCTGTTCTAGGTGCCTAACAAAAGAAGGACAGAAAAGCATACAAGCCCAGTGAAATACTACAAACGAGAGACATTTGTCTTTCTAAACATAATACCAGATACCCAGCTTGTTGATTTGAGAGCATTCAAAATTCCTTGCCCTTACAACCACTTCGTCACACAAGTCCAAGACCTTTGCAGGAAGAAGTGCATTTTTGACCATACTTTTTTTTTTTTTTTCCAAGATAGATAACACATTTGATATTTTAAATATTTAGATAATCCAGATAAAGTATCAGTCAGGCAGTTCAGTACAAGGCACTTTCAAAAATGGAGTTCTGTGGGTTAAAGCCTGCACTTTCCCTTAGCATTAAAGTTTGCAGAAATTGTTTTTACCTTAGCATCTACACTGAATGCCCTAATGACCTTTCCCATAATTCTTCATGTGTTGTACTACTTAATAATCATCCAAAACTCCATAACTGGCTTTATTTGAATGAAGATGCTGTGCATGCTAGTTTAATACAACCTTGAGCCACCTTTTTGGGCAAAGGACAGTATGGAAATGAAAGAGGTCATCTCTTCAGGAATACTGTCGTTGCCAACAGAAAAGAAAAACACTTTATATAAACTCAGAAAATTTGTGGATTTTTAAAATCTCATTGAAGAAGTTACATATTTCACTTAGTCCTGTTGCTCAATAAAAATAAATTCTTGTAGAAAAGACTTGCCCATAAATGAGACAGTTGAACAGAAAGACTTGTATGCCTATGAATTATAGTTCCGGACTGCTTATACTCTGCCTTAAAGCTGTGTATTCTTTCTCTGTACTTGTGCAATGCAATTCTATTAGAAGGCCCTCTTAAAGCTGGGTGATCTATTGGTTTAGGGAGCTAAAGATTAATTCCAGATGTAGTCATGCTCTTCCAGCCCTTCAAAAAGTAACTACTGCACCATCTGTTTTGTAATAGACAATTTCAAAGAGTGCCAAGGGGGATGTTAAATACATTGGTCAAATGGCCACATATACCTCACACACAGGAATCCTAGAGGTCATAGTGCCTCAGACAGATTCATATTTTCAAGTTTTTCTCTCCATTGCTCTACTATGGAAACTCAAGGAACAGCTCTCTTTTCTCCCAAAATAGGAAGAAGATGTTCTCCAGATTATTACCAGTGTTGACATGTATGAGGCCAAATTCAGAGCTGAATTTAGTGGAATGACTGGAATGCCCATTGACATATTTCCTATACCTGCCTGAATTTTGGATCCTTGTAGAATATTCCAAACAGCTTTGTGGGGTTTTTTTTGGGGTTTGGAGCTTTGTTATTTTTTTTTTCAAATGAACTTAGCAGCAAGAGTTTAATGCTAAACTGTCTTCAGATTTGGTTGGTTGCCCAAGAAAAATGAAGGATGCAAGAGCTAATGAATGGTTATTCTAGGTCATGAGTGAGAATTTTTATTTTCCCTGGTTATTTCAGGAAGCTTGAAATAAAGTTTAATGCAACAACATCTCTACCTCAGGTGTATAAGAAAGATGCACTCAGGTCTACCATGGATATAACCTAAATTCTTCACAACAGCAAAACTGGAGTAAAAAAATTCTCTGAAGATTTCCCAAGTATAAATCTGAACTTAAGAGCAGCAATTCATTATTTATACTAAACAGTCCTGAGAAAAGGTCTAAAACGAAAACAAAAGAAAACAGAAAATCTGCTAGAAATTAGACAGTCACAATCTTGTGCAGTCCCAGAGACACTTTTTTTTTCTCCAGTGACATTAGGTAAATCATTGGTAAAAAGAACTAAAGATTAACAACATGTCTCCAGTTAATTTCTCTTTGGTTTTTCCAGTGCATCCAGTCATATTTTATACCAGTTCTTGTAGTAATTTATTACAAAAGCAACTTAGGACTAGCAGACCAGTGTACCCACTTAAGTATTGCTGACTTTGCTGTGGTTCTCTCCAACATCACATGCAGATACTGAACATCACATGCAGAATCAGTGCCTTAGACTGTAAGCTTAGTGTCTGAGCATACTTCAGCTACATCTAAAAGTTCAAAGTTTGCTGCTGGTAAGTAAGGAAGGAATTACTAGAAAAAACATCCCCTTACCCTTCCTCAGTATTATTAGAAGTGAACTTCTTATAGCCACAGGCAATTTACATAGTGTAAGGGAATTCCACACATACAGGAAAATTCGCACCTTTTCAGTATTGAACATTACTAAAACAAAAATAGTTGGAAAGTGAAATAGAAAATACCTGTTTTGGAGGACTTCATAACAGCTTTTGAAATGAAAAAGATCCAGAAGAAATACATTCTGAGAGGTCAATATACATACTGGTGTGAGAAGGTACATACAGACCTTTCAGCTACAGCATAGGCCCCATTGTTTAGGACAAGATTAAATTGAAAAGAATAGATTCAATAAGTAGCACTAAGAACTAGATGTTATACATTGCAGATACTCATACGCCAAACCAAAAGTTGCAAGAAGAAAATGGTGCCTGAAGGAAGTATTTTAAGGGAAAATCATATGGAGCTAGTCTATAGAAATCATGGATAGTTCTGAAATCCTGGTCTCTACAGAGCTAACCTATCTCCTCCAGAGCTATAGAAATATCTCTCATTTGATCTTATGAAGGCATCTGTACTCCCACTCAAAAAACACCAAACAAACAATCAAACAAAAGCAATCTGAATAAAACTCTTGCAAACCAAGCTGTGTAGTTGTCCCACCTCTTCCTGAAGCTGATATTCCCAGAAGACCTCCAGAATAGAGATGTGTTTAGGGAGAATTTTGTTTGAGACACTAATATTACACCTCAGCTTAATTCCTGGCTTTGATTAAGAACTTTTAACTACTAATTATGTGTTCTAGAACATAGTTAATAAATTATAAAAGTCACAAATCCTACTCTCTCCCTATGCTTTCTAGGCACAAATTCTGTCTTTAACTAAGTCATACAATGCAGAGCTGAACACTGATCCATCATTTGAAACATACTCAAGAATTGGCTTAGGTGAGTCATTTGTTGGAGCTCAAAGAAAGAAAATCCAAAAATTCAGTGTCAGTAACTCTTATCTCTTTATTCTACAGCTACCTTAACTTCAAACTCAACCCTAAATATACAGATAAATCCTTCAAAGTTCACTGTTTTCTGGGCTAAGAGGCTAATTTTCTCCAGCTGAGCCCAGCACTCTTCCACTTCACTCTAAGAACACCTGTGGTACACCTTTTGCATGGGAAAAATGTGCCAGCCACTTCCTAGCTACTGGCTGGGTCATATACACCATGTCAAAGTGATTTATTTCATTTAAGATGTATAGACCCAAAATTACACAGCCCAGAGAAAAAGCAAAGCAATTATATTATTCACTTGACACATGTTGTCTTTAGGAGACTTCACTTTGTAACACTAGTTAATAATTTACAAAAGAACAGAGTTTTAAAAAGTAACTTATTTATTCCTCACAGCAGAGGATTAAGGCAATGTATTGAGTAACTCGTGCAATATAAATGCTCTGCAGACATGATTGTATTTCTATGGCACAATTTGGAAAACGTTATCACTTTAACTTTCATTGTGTTTTTAACTCAGAGGCAAGAATTATTATGCGGGAAGGTCTGTTTCCTTTCTCAGCCATCTTTTGTAGTTCTTTATTTAAGGGCTTTTTAACTTGTTGGTTTTTTTTTTTTACTGACAGTGTTGCATCCAGCAAGGATGCATGTTTGTGTCCAGAGAAGGGCAATGAAGCTGGTGAAGGGACTGGAGGAAAAGTCCTATGAGGAGCAGCTGAGGGAGCTGGGGCTGTTTATCCTTGAGAAAAGGAGGCTCAGGAGTGACCTTAACACTCTCCACAACTGCCTGAAAGGAGGGTCTAGCCAGGTGGGCGTTGGTCTCTTCTCCCACGTAACAAGCAACGGGACAAGAGGAAACAGCCTCAAGCTGCACCAGAGGAGGTTTAGCTTGTATATAAGGAACAATTACGTCACTGAAAGTGTGGTCAGACATTGGAATAGGCCGCATAGGGAAGTGGTAGAATCACTGGCCATGGAAGGATTCAAAAAAATGGGTGGATGTGGCACACAGAGATGTGGTCTAGGGTCTAGTGGTGAACACAGTGGTGCTGAGGTAATTCTTGGACTTAATGATCTCAGAAGCCTTTTCCAACCTTAACTATTCTATGGTTCTGTGACCACCAACCCAAATCACAAATACTGACCACAAACTCGGAGTCGCTGATGGTAGGAGAAATGGGTGTGTATGTCTTTATGAACCACTAGATAACATGAAAGGACCAACCAGGACCAGAAGGGGTGTGGGGGGTACATGTTGGAGGCAAGACCTGTAGTATGTGGACCTGGAAGGCTGCACCATCCCAGTACCTCAGCCAATGCGGAAAGTACGAGGGCAACATGCAGTCTGGAGTTTAGGAGAAAAAGAGGCTGTGTTCTCCAGAAACCTTAGAGATCCCAGAGGGGTATCCTCCAGTTACCTCTCCTGTTTTTCAAATAAAGTTGACTTTTGCAGAATTTCTCTGTCTCATTTTTGGACACTGGCCTCTGCAGCGTGAGTTTCTGCACACTGATAATGACTGGAGTTGTGCCTGGTTTGTCTGCCTTGAGGAGCTCCTCCATAACTGTTCTGAGGTTATGAGTGTCACCAGACAAACACTACAGAAATAACCATGGCCACCCACATGGAACAGTTTTGGCATACAGTTGTGTCCTGTGGAACAACTGCTGTGGATCTCTCGGCAGCACTTTCTACACACTCCATGCCACTCTGCCCTCTCCCCTGAGAGCCGGCATTCTGCCACTCTGCTGTCCTTTCATGTTGTTACTGTAGGCAGAGGTGCAGCTCTCCACCGAGATGCCCTGGCAATTCCCGCGCGGAAACAGGCCCTTACCCTGAAATCCTATGTCAGCAGTATACAGGATCCGTGGCTATTACACGCCATATATACTTGTCATGTGTGCGTTTAGTTTATGTTTAACACGTGCAAGACTGTGAACGCGTAATGTCTGCGAACATTTGCAATCCCGATGTGCCCGGGGGTCCGAATATATCTGAAAACCCGGCTTGTAAAGTGCTGTCCCCAAAACTACAGTCTGAGGAGCTTGGGGAGAAAGCTGAGGCCTCTCCCACCTTCGTCACCTACCCGTGCGAAAAAGGACGCGGCCCGGCGCGGCTCGACACCAGAAGCCGGCTAGGCCGCAGGGGGCGGTCCGGGCCCGGCGTCGCTCGCCCGGGCGCAGGCGCCGCCGTGGGCCCGTGTCGAAGGGCGGCTCGCCCCGGGACGGCGGCTCCATGAGCTGCCAGGTAGGTGCAAGCTGCCGGCGCCCCCGCGGGGTGGCCCCGGCCGGAGGCTGGGCCGGTGCCGGGAAGGGCGGCGGGGCTCCCACTGCCCCTCGCCCTGTGGGAGCATCGGCGCCGGGCGGGCGAGGCCTGGGCGGCGGGAGCGGGACGCGTATCCGCGGTCACTCACCGCCCCCGCCTTCACCGCTTTTGCACCGCTTCCCTGACAGCCGGGGCAGGAGAGACGCGGCAGAGCCGATCGGCATCGAGAAGAGCCTGGGAAAGCTTTTCCTGGCGCTCTGGTTCCGGTTGTGTGGTGGTATTTTGGGAGCGTTTTTTGCGGGCAGGCCCCGCGCCCCTGAGCGCTGTTTGTTCCCCGTGCAGGTCTCGGTGCTGTATTTTGCCAGGAGCGCGGAGCTGACAGGGCTGCGCTGCGAGACCCTCTCGGTGCCACGGCAGATCACCTCTCTGCAGCTCTGGGAGGAGATCGTCAAGGTCCACCCCAGGTATCTAGCAAATTACCAGTGAGGTGCACAAAGAAACGTGTTTGGATTTTTTTTTTTTTAATATAAATTCGGCATTTAGAATTGAGCTAGAACACATAGCAGTACTTCGACAGCACAAAACCAGTGATGTTACCTTCTTGTGGTAACCTGCACCAGGCATTTTGTGTTTTGCACAATTAGAAACGCTGTAACGTCATGCGTACACATGGAAAGCCCACGTTCAGTACATGTACCCAAAAGCAGAGCCTGGGAGATACACGTGGCCCATTGTCCAAGATGGCTGTCTGTTAACTTGAAAACTTACCTGTGTTATTAGCCTGTGGAGACGATGAGATGTCTCAAGGTGGGATCAAGCACAGCCAAGACAATAAATAAGAAATAAATTGTAATGTGCAGGTGTTTTCAGTCACTTAGCTTGGACATTAGGAAGAAATTCTTCACAAATAGTGTGCTTAGACATTGGAATGGGCTGCCCAGGAAGGCAGTGGAGTCACTCTCCTTGGAGGTGTTTAAGGGAAGACTGGACTTAGTGCCCTGGTCTAGTTGACATCGTGATATTCAGTCATAGGTCGGCATTGGTGGTCTCAGAGTGCTTTTTGAACTTAATTGATTCTGTGATTATTTTTTACTGTACTGTTAGTTGTTGGTTTGAGCTTATGGTACATTCTGGAAGGCAGGTCAGAAAGGAAACTGAAGCCTCCACAGGCTTCCAGTCTCTCAAATCTGACATAGCAAATAGATTCAGCCACTTTCAACATCCTCTGCTTTGAAAAAGATCCACACCACTGTTGGTGGCATTTCACAGGGAGTCTGGCCCTGAGAGAGTGCTCTGTGTGCTGTAAGGGCCTCTGCAGCAACGGTACTCTTTGGGAGTGTCAGCAGAAATGTACCCTGTGTTTAAGGCTGAGGAAAGGTGCTCAGTCCTGTCAAGAATGAATCTGAGAGACAAAGGTGCAACACCATTTTGGAGGGATAGAAGAGGGTTAAAAAAAAAAAAAAAGGTGTAAGGGAGGTTGTGGTCCTCAGGATTTACTGCTGAATGCTCTGGAATTTCCGTAACTTTGGACTTAGGTGTGAATGCTTTCCTTTAGGCACAACCTTTCTTTAGTAAATTACTCTCAAACACTATGAAAAAAATGAACTATTTAGCAGTAGTATCTGTTTCCACGTGAGAAACTTTTCGCAAAATGAAAGACCAGGGGCTTTTTTTTCCTCACAGAGGATTGAAATTAAGTGTGTTTGGGTGGGGGAGACAGTAGAGAATGTGTGTATTTTACTTTGCAGCCTATTCCTCTGTGTCAGAAGCAGCAGCAGCACCGTTGGTTGATTTGCCATAATTTGTCAACTTTGTCCTTTTATGAATGATGACTTGGGGGAGTACATTCTGCATTTGCAGTTACTTCACAGTGGCCTTCTTGAAAAATGCTTCTGTTCCTAGTTTTTCTGGAAAAAACATAATTGTAGGACATTGACCACAGACTTCTATTCACATTGCTAATGGATATTCAAATTGCAGCTTGAGCGTACTTGACAGTGCTCTTCTGTTCCACCCATTTCCCCCACCTAATTAGCTTGCAAGGGAGTTTAATTAGAGCCCGTTCTATGGCTAATGGGCACTTCAGCGTCATGGTTGTGCACAGTTCTTTAGCGGCTTGCTTTGCTTTCATACAATCCCTCTCTTCAGTGTGCCGTCTGAGTCAGTGCTACTGTGTTTTGCTCAGCCTGTGCCTTGCCTACTTTTGTCTGGCTGGCTGGTAGGAAGTAAGATTATTTTTACTTGTACTCTTTTGATGTGCTTACTTGTTTCAAGGCAATACAGCTCAGCTGGCTGTGCCAGATTTTATAATCTCAAACATGAACAGTTATCATGCCTGCACCATCTAAAGTAAAATGCTGACATTCTTTTTTCTGGTGTCTTACTGCCATGGCTCTCATGCTTGCGGTGTAATTGCAGTTAGTCGTGAAAGTGACTCCCTGCCTTATGATACCCAGAGCTATGGACTCTCACAACAGCAGCTCACAGATGTGAAATAAAAACATATGTAGAAGATCTGCCAGAAGACACATCACATCTGCCCTCTTAGTTCTGTGGCCTCTCCTTATCCATAGCAGATTTCTGACCTATAAGTACAAAAGACCCAAAGCCCCATAAAGTCTGAGCATACACAGCAAGAGCAACTCTTTGACCACTGAACCTTCATGAGATCTTGTGAACAGCATCCCACAATGCTTCTTGGTGTGTAAGAAAATTGCTCCAGTCCAGCATCAGGGCAATATTTCTTTCTAATCCCAGATTGGATGGTTGCTACCTCTTGAGTTACCCACTTCTTTATTGTAAGCTGCTGAAGTGGGTCTGGTATGTATTGGTTTGTTCTTACACAGGCCTGTGACAAATCCAATTCCCGACTTCTGAAAATTGTACTGGTTTGGTTTCTTCTTACCCACTACAAGAAAATCCAAGAGTAGGAGATGCATATTTGTTGTATTTTTGACAGTGTCTTGGAAGTAAAGTTGCATAAGTCTCAGTAGTTTTTACCTCAGCTGCCCTAGACTGTGCACCAGTTTGTTGTTTAATGAAATCTCATGGTTAAATATGAACACTCTTTAGAAACCTATTTGTGCTTTTGCCAATCCCCCTCAGGCTTGCTGTCATCCGGGATCAAGTGGTTTTTGCTGTTCGGCAGGAGTACGTGCTTCTTGGAGATCAGCTCCTTGTCCTGCAGCCTGGAGACGAGGTTGCCATCATCCCACCGATTAGTGGAGGCTGAACCTGCCCGGGTTCTGTTAGGTAGGTATCACTTAGAGCTTAGTTTCCTGTGGAGTGTAATTCTGTGCTAAAGTATCTCATTATGTACTATGTTCCAATAACCTTTTCTTGTTTAGGTCCGGACATGTGATTGCAATTATCTCCCTCCACCCCAGTACTCTTCTGAGAGAGCCTAACCTGTGTTTCCGTCTGGAGAGTGCAGTTGTGCTGAGCAGAACCTATAAGCCAGTGTACCAGTAAATGATTAACACATATGCTGTAAATGGAAGACACTTGCCAGAGAGGTCAGGCGTTGTTTTAATATGAGTTTTAGGTCTTGTTGCTCTTTCCTGGTTGTTTCTTCCTACCAGTAGGTACTTGGCTTGCCTAAATAAGATAAAAAAGTAGGAGATTTTCATTATTAATAGAAAACATAATACGGTAAAAACAATTGACTGCTGCTTAGAAATTCTGTTCATTTGTTGCTGTTAAAGGATCAGATGTCCTTTGAATAGCTTCATTTTTTTGCCTGCTTTCAAGTTCCAGTCCATGTATTTACTGCAGCTTGTTCTGTTGATGCTGTTCAAAATACTTCTTTTTCTCCTCATTCTTAGGTGATCTGATAACTGTTTTCTACTCAGAAAAGTTAGAAATGTCTCCCGTATGACTGAAACAGACTGGTAGTATGAGGTCCTGAATGTCCTGGAGAGTATATCAACTTTAGGAATGGAACTGTAATCAATGTTGATTAGAAATATCTGGTTTAAACTGTTTGATTTTAGGATAAAATAAGTAGAACGGGCTGACAATATCACCACAGATTTACCAGCACTACACAGTGGTCCATGCTGGTTGATTGTCCTGTTAAACCAGGGCCTCAGGCTACTTATGGTTTTGTCTGCCTGTACCTGACTTTTCTACCAGAAGGGGACATTTATGCATTAAAATCAGGTCATTGCTCAATATTTGCGGTTAATATTTTCTCAGTGAGGCTTATGAAAAGTGAATTTCACATGTGGACTAGTCTCTCAGGGAAATAGATGGTGCCTGTGTTCTGCATAAACTGGGGCATCAGCATCGGATAAAAAGTAATTGGCTGATGCTAGTATCTCCAGAAACAACAATGGAGTCTGTTTGCTTTCAATTTTTCCGGTGAGATATGGAAGAAAACGAAGATGTGCCAAAAGATTTTATCAAGCTCAAGTCCGAAAAGCTCTCTGTAGATGAAGTGTCAGAGCTGGTTGTTTCACCATACTGTGGGGCAGTGTCTCTGTTCATTGGTGAGTTCAGTATTTGTGAGCCAAATCTCTGTGTATGTTAACAGTCTAATAAATGGAACCGAAGTTGTCCACATCCCAGACTTGTAGGTCTCAAATAAATCAATTCCTGGCCTGAATTCCGGATGTTTAGAAAACACGTTCTGAATTATTAGAGCAAGACCATGGCAGCTCTTGAATAGCTGCACTGGGCTAAAGTGGTGAGAAGCTTTCTTGCTGGAATAGCTATCCTAGGACTGAACAGAACAGCAACTCTGGGGTAGAACTGCCTGGGAGTTGTTCTCCTGTCCCCTTGGGTATATCTTGTATGGGAAATGGGAGGATGTGGCTGTGCAAACCACATGTCCACACCATGCAAGGTCCTGCAACTCAGGTCTTAGTTGAAAGTGAAGTTTTATTTTACCAATGGGGAAGGTAAGATTAATAGCTCTGTCCCGCACTTAGTGTACATGGTACTCATATGAAACCCCTTTGTGCTTAAACCTGAGTGGTAGTAGGCTCCTAAATACTGAGCATTTAAAAATTGCATGGGCAAATGCTGTTGTACCACCTTAGCAGTCACCACAGAAGATGTCCTAGCCTTGGGCATTATGGGCTGTGGACTTGTATAATGTGTAAACTAAATTTTTCCTTTTATAGTAGAGCTTTATCTTGTTCAAATAATCTCTTTATGCAGCTGTGACTGGGGGAGGTTGTTTATATTTGCACAGTACTAGCCTTGACCATAGCAAGAGATCCTGGGGTTTACTCAGTATTAATACATTATCTATTATTATGCAATAAATATATAATATGTATTATAAAGATACAATACATATTCATTTACTCAGTGCTTTCAGTTGATAAACCATTTTTGTTTAGGTACTACAAGAAATAATTTTGAAGGGAAAAAAGTGATTCACTTAGAATATGAAGCATATACTTCAATGGCAGAGATTGAAATAAAGAAAATCTGCAGAGATGTTAGACAGAAATGGCCTTCACTCAAACATATTGCAGTGCACCACAGACTTGGGTATGTACGTCCAGACCCCATCCTTCTGCAACTGGAATGTTAATCCTTGTCCTAGTGCATGGCTGTGCTTACGTAGTGGCAGGACCTGCAGAAGTATTTAGAAACCGTAGTGCATCAAAGCTGGCTTCAGGATCAAACTCTTGCTCTTAAGTTTAAAAAATTGTCCTTTCGAAAAAGTGTATGTTGGTAGTGTTTGCTGGAGTCCGCATTTAGCCTGGCAGGATCTTTGAGGCTGGTGTAATGTGGGGAGAAAGGGTTGAAATTTAAAGTGGGGAGAAAGGGTTGAAGTTTCACTCCAGGGAAGGGGAGGCTGTTAATTTGTTTTGTTCCTTATTTTTAAAAGATGTGAAATTGGCAGCACTTTCCTTTTTTCTTCTCTCTCCTATTGAGGTGCTGCAGAATGTCCTTATTGTCAGATTTAAGTCAGTTTATGCCATAAAAAGTCTGAAAGCGTAGGCTATGGGGCATAGTAATTGCCAGTCATGCTTGCAGCAGAACCTCCTGTTGTTCCTTGGGTCTTGGATATGCATTTTCCTTCAGATTTAAAATATGGAATACTAGTGTCTGACGTACTCTTGAGCCTTCCCTGTTCATCAGATTTCTTGCTGAAACTAGCAGGGTTTGCAGAAATCCTGAAGAAGTTTAGAAGATGATTGCAAAGGGTGAGATACTAGGTCTGAGAGGTAATTTCCCTAGATTTACTCTATAGTCAACAGAGGGAGTGGCTCTCTTGAGGGCAGCTCAGAGCATTTAAGATGAGATTTTTTCCTATGAACTGTTTGCTCGAGGAATCTTACTATAGAGGAAGGGTTGGAAGGCAGGTTTTGGGAACACTACCATTGCAAGGAGAAAAACAAAACCTTGTGCTTCTTCTGTTAAGTTTGGAACACAACCCACTGAATAGGAAACTTCAGAATTTAAAATCAGAATTCATCAAAAAGTAGGTTTCATTGCAAAATTACATAGTGTGAGGCACTTAATTTCTTCTTTCACAAATTCTTGTGCAAATGGAGATGATTTCTTAGGTTTTCAGATAAGATCTGACTGTTCTAACTTGTTATTGTTCATTATTAAGCCAGCTTCCAGTGAGTTTCATAGTTTCGTATGTATTGTTGTAAGTTAACAACTTCCCCCTTTAATTCCATAGGCTTAATTTTAAAAACAGAAAGAATGGAAGAAAAAAGCCTATGTCTGGTGGGTTTATTTATTCTAAAGTGTGGAATTCTAACATCTGGTACTGATTTTGGTTGTGGTTTTCTTTCTTTTAAAAAGTGGTATAATCATAATCTTTTGGATGTGGTTTGACACTTGCTCAGTATGAATGAGTCAGGAGAGCATGTGGCCAGAATACTGACGTGACATGGCTACAACTTTTGGGTGCTCTTGATGTTATGTGTTAGCTAAAGCTGCTGTTGTTCCTCTTCTCTCCCTAGTGTGGTTCCAATAACTGAAGCAAGTGTAATTATTGCAGTCTCCTCTCCACACAGAGCAGAATCCCTTGAAGCTGTAATGTACTGCATCAATACGTTGAAAGCATCTGTCCCAATATGGAAAAAGGTATGTTTGAGGACAAAATCAAATTTAGGCCTATGCTAGTCTTAGACATTTGGGCTGCCTTAGAAGCCCAAAGGGGATTGGTTGTCAGTGTCTAGCACCAGTTTCCTCTAATGCAGCTAGGCCCATATGGCAAGTAGAGCATCTAGAACGTTCTCCTGTACCTGTACCACCCAGCTCCACTTTATTTTGAAGCCATCGTGGGGTCAAAGCAAAGGAGGTCTGACGTCTCCTCTTTTGAGTAGGAAAACTCAGTCTGCACAGGCTTGTGGAAGAATTTTGAGTTAGCTAGCTTTGCTTTGGACAGCATTGCAGTTTGCAAGTAAAAGGAGCATTTCTTGTCTTTCTCTTTTCCCCCTCATTCCTGTGGCCTTTAGAAAGCACAAAGCATTAAGCAACAGCACACAGTGAAGGGATGAACAGAGGTCCCAAAGCTAGTATAGGCACACAACAGTGTGTGGAGAAACCAGCCCAGGTCTAGAAAGAGCCTCACTGTACAACCACAGTATTGCATGCACGTGATGAGTATTATCTCTGCTTTCTCTCCCCGACAGAACTTGGCATGTGGTTAACAGTGATACTCTCCACAATACTCCACTTTTCTGACATGTCTTTGAGGAGACTGGAGTTCTGTGGTCTCAGAATGAATAACCAGGGACTCAGAGCCTTGTTGAATTTACTGCTTATGACTGGACTGCATCTGGGTAGTCCAGTCTGCCCTTAAGATCTAATGCTAGCGTATTTAGTGTATTAATGTAATTTTTTTTTAATATTGACCTTTTGTTACATGTATAAACTCTTCTCAAAATGATGATACAGTAGGTTAATGTGGCAGTGTGAGTGCTGTGTACTCTACAGCTTTTACATAATTTCTTCTAGATCTCTTTGTTGATTTGAGTTCAGTATAGTTCAGAATTTAAATTCAGTGGGGATTAGCCCAAGTTTCAGGTAAGTCAGTATGTTTTAGGGGTGCTGCCCTCTTTTCTGCTTGCCATCCAAGTATTGTGCAGTCCTGCTGTGATCGGTAATAACAGTGGGATGGCTATTGAGTTATTTGGCCTGGTTTGTGGCTGTATGTAGCAGACCCATAATATTTCCCATTCTTTGTTTATATTTACAGGAGATTTATGAGGATGAATATTCTTGGAAAGAAAACAAGGAATGCTTTTGGGCAAATTCAGAAAAATAACTGTACTCTTTTAAAAATAAAGTCTTACTCTTCCTAATGAGCATATTTACCTTTGAGTTTTTACAAAGAATCTATATGTTTCTAATAATAATTTAGTTTGGATTGACTGAAATGCATGAGTATTAGGGATTTTAGGTGTTCTTGACTCTCCTTTGAAATTGCTTTTTTGTGCATTTTAACATGGAGTCAGTTTTTAGAACAATCTTCCCTAAAATTCTTGGTTGCAAGGTGTACATACTATTCTGTGATATATACTGTTTCAATGCGTTTATATTGGTAGTCTGTGTTCTCTGTCTGCATGGGAGGTCATCGCAGGACAATTGCATTTTTTTAAATTCTAAAGTTCAGAGAGGTTTAATTTTATATGACTGCAGACTCAGTTTGCAAGCTTTATGCTGTTTTGACAGTCTTGTAACATGAAAGCTACTTGAAGTAGATGAACTATTTTGGTACAGACAGAGAAGATAATACAAACTATACCCCAGAGTTATTAACTTTTTAGTAGTGGTTATGTTCCAGTAGCTCTGTCTCACAGAAACATTTTTACTGTGCATCTGATATTACAAGTCCATTGCATTAAAAAAATACAGACAGACCTTGATTCAAAGTTAAATCTAATACTCTACCAGCAAAAAAACTTGCATTAGCAATAACATGCCAACTGGTAACTACTTAATGATGTCTAGACATTATTTTGAAGGTGACTTTTTGGTTGTGTTGTATGGTGCAGGTCCCAACCAGGTATTACTACAAATACATAAATATAGTGTAATTAGTTTTAGTAATTAATCCTAACACATATGAAGTCCATTCATATGTGTTAGGATTAAAAGTCATCAAAATGGAGCAGTTTTTCAAAGAAGAGTGAGTTTATTGAACTTACTGCAATTCATGTATGAGTTTATATTCACATTTATGATTTAATTTAATACAGTTTTTCTCATGTTACTGGTTTGAAAACTAGTTAAATGAACTGATATAATATGCCTGTGCTTCTCTGGAAAACAGTGGGCTGCCTATCTGAGTAAGGTCATTGTATTTGTTATTCCACTGTGCCATGATAGTATTTAGATGTTAAGAGTTCAAGGTTGCATTGTGTATGGCATTTGTACTAATGCTGAGAGGGAAATAAGGTAAAGTAAAATGATTTGCTCCATTTGGTCCTATATCATACATAGTTACATATAATGCAGGTGCAAGGTCACGCTCCTGAGTTAGAGCAATTCCAAGCACAAGAACAGGCTGGATGGAGAATGGGTCAAGACTAGCCCTGGGAAGAAGGACTTGGGGGTGTTTGTTGTCAAAAAGCTCAACATGACCCAGCAATGTGCACTTGCAGCCCAGAAAGCCAGCTGTGTCCTCCGCTGCATCAAAAGCAATGTGGCCAGCAGGTCACAGGGTGTGTGTGGTTCTGTCCCTCTGCTCTACCCTCATGAGACACTGCATCCAGCTCCGGAGCCCCCAACAGTTGTTGGGGGCAATTGTTGAAAGATGCAATTTGTTGGACTAAGTCGAGAGGAGGGCCACTCAGTTGATCAGAGGACTGGAACATCTCTTCCGTGAAGACAGGCTGAGACCTGGGCTGGTTCAGCCTGGAGAAGGCTCCAGGGAGACCTTACATCACCTTTCAGTAACTAAAGGGGGCTTACAAGAAGTCTGGAGTGGGAATTTTCACAAGGACATGTAGTGATAGGACAAAGGAGAATGGTGTTAAGCTGAAGTGAGGGTAGATTTAGATGAGATATTACGAAGAAATTCTTTATTGTGAGAGTGATGAGACAGAGGAATAGGTTGCCCAGAGAAGTTGTGGATGTCCCATCCCTGGAAGTCCTCAAGGCCAGGTTGGATAGGGCTCTGAGCAATCTGGTCCAGTGGAAGGTGTCCTTGCCCATACCAGGAGGGTTGGAATGAGATGATCTGTAAGGTCTCTTCCAACACAACCCAGTCTTCTGATTCTGTGATCATTATATCACACACTAGTGAAGCCTCAGCGCTATATTCCATTTCATTGTGCCTGCAGTAAAAATCTACAAACAGCTGCCAGCTGCACAAAATAAAATGAGGAAAGTAGGTGGTGATCTTCTTTCCCCCCCAGGGATTTAAATCACTTTTAATACTTACTTAGTGTATCTGAATTAAATACATCATACTGAAACATAATCATTATACAGCTTCAGGCAGAAACATAGTTAGGCTTTGCTTATTAGCTTATTGATGCACTTTCCTCAGTAGAAGTCAGTCCTTCCTCCACAGGACAGCAGCTGCTCCTTGCGTGCTTACAGATACACACCCTACAAACCATGTGGGCTCTATTATCTAGGCAGAGCTGGTCAAATTCAAGACTGAGTTTTCCTTTGTTTTAGAGGTTGGGGAGAAGCCCTCTGCTGTTTGAATGTCATTTTTACCGGGAATTATACAGAACAGAGCACAGCTATGCAGATCAGCACAGATCACTTTGTCTATGAAATACTTTTCTCTTTAGAAGATAAAGAAATACATGAATGTTTTCATATTTGGTGTTCATTTTTCCATATTCATGTTTGTTGTTACCGTGCAACTAATTAGTGTATTAATTTCACAAAAATAAATGTTTAGCTTGTCTTTTAGTGGATGGTTTATGAATGAAGTAAAACCTCTGCAGTGCTTGCATACTACTGCTGTGCTCTAATACAGAAGAAAGTCATATTTAGAATAGTTAAATTCTATTTGGCACCCCATGATCGGGGCAGTTCCTGAGTTGCAGTAGTGTCTCTTTAGTGCCTCTCTAAGGCTGCAGTCTCCTGGAATATTTCTCCAGGGTGACCTTAAGTGCACCTTCCCCATCAGCAATGCAGCTGGGAAGGAGGGTGCAGAAATGAAGAGAGAATAATTGTGTACTTCCCCACAGTGACCAGGAACAATGAATGGAAGAGATGCTGTACTGAGTCACAGCTGAGTGTTACAATGTGTGTATGCTGCCATGGTAAAAACAATGAAATGTCATTTTGTGTCCCTAGCTGTGCATGAGGCAAGTACTTCTTTGTTCTGGAACAATGATGTATCAGTCTTGTGTAACTTCGGGTTCTTCAGCTGGCATGTAAAAGCGAAATGGAAATGTCTCTGGGAGGGATGGTGTGCTAATTAGAGGTAAAATGTATCTCACTGAAATTTAACTTCATACTCTGAACTCGGTGTTCTGTCTCCCTCCGTAGGGCTACCCTCTCTGCTAGGGCAATATTATTGTATCGGGCATATTACAGTGTTACAAGATAACTGCCTAAGGCTACGTCTGGAGTGACCTAGAAGCTTTTCCAAATTTCCAGGCCAGGGGATGAATCCCAGCTGTGTCTCACTGAGTGCTGTGTGGAAAGATGTGGCTGCCCATGTCCTCATGTCCACACATGCAGGACTGTGGTGCTGGATGAGGGCTACTCTGTGTCGGGGTGAGGTCCATTAAGTGGGATGATAGACAGCTGCAGATCAATGCACAAGGAAGCCCCAGCTTTCTGGAATGAGTGCAGGTCTTTGCCTTGTCAATAGGGAAGGGTTATCCCACCTCTCCAGGAGACCAGCTGTGTCAAATTGGTGGCTCTGGTACAGAGGGATGTTCCCAGAAACAAATGCTGCAGACCCAGAGGGTCATCATGTGATTCTTGTAGAGATCTGCCAGATGAGGGCTGTCTGTGGAAGGGAAGTGCATGTCTTCAGAGTGATAATTTGTCTTTTTGAAAAGATGTCTTAGTCTTGGCTGGCAAAATTTGAATACACTGATCCATCCCTTTGTCTGGCCAAACATCCACGTACCAGCATTGATTAATTTGAAGAGTTTCCTTTCCTGATTTTGAGCACTGTGCTCTGTTCTCAAGAGAAGCTCAGTCTGATGAAAGCAGTAACTGATGGATTGTCACGGAATAACGGGGCGGGGGGAAGGGGGTTGTGCTATAAGGCGCCTACCCAGGAGATGGCAGCCGAGAGATGACTGAGCGGGAGGAGCGGCTCCTGGCCCACTAAGGTGCCGGTCCTGGGGGGAAATACGGAGCCTTGCTTCAGCTGTCGTTCGTGAGAGTGCCACTGTTCCACTCAGGAACTCAGCCTTTAGATTGTTCTACTTTAAACTAGATTTCTGGGCTTTCTCTCAGCTCACTTCATGCACAGCTGTTCAAGTAAGTTGTAGTTTTATAGACTAGCACATTTGTTTGCTCCTTCAGAAGCATTAAAAGGAAAGAACTGCTAAATCTAATTAATAACAACTTGTATGTAAAAGCAGACAGCGCTGCTCTTTCCCCGTAAAATGCTCTGAAAAACGGTATTGACCACTAAGTCCCATTGAGTGTCCTGTGGAGGTGGTTGAAGAGAGTTCAAACGAGGCTGATGACTATAAATGACCAGTTTCTTTGAGTACCTTAGGCCTGTTTTCTGAAAAACAAACACATCGTGAAATTTGATCTTATCAAGTGTTACAAAAACTAGCCTCCTGATGTATCTTTATAGCAGTTCTTTTTTTAAGTTTTTCATTTTGGCTATTTTAAGAGGCAAATACATTTTAAAAACTGCTAGCATACAAAGCCTGTGATCACATACAAATAATTGACCATAAATGAGAACAGAAGGGTGGACTTAAAAGATAGGACTCACATTTTCTGAGGCTGTGAAAACATACACTTAAGTACTTTCAAAGGAAATAAAAAATTGAGGCAGTTAGCTATAGATTTTGAAATGCATTTTCATACCTTCATTTTCTTTAGTCTTTAACTTACAAGCTTTTATTGTAACTCAGTTTTAGATGTAAAACACATCCTGGTGTGCTTTAACCCCAGTCTGCAACTCAGCCCCACCCAGCCACTCACTCTGCCCCTCATGGAATGGGGGAGAGAACAGGAAAAGTGAGAAATCTCGTGGGTTGAGATAAAGACAGTTTAATAGGGAAAGTAAAAACTGCTTATGCAAGCAAAGCAAAACAAGGAATGCATTCACCACTTCCCATTGGCAGGCAGGTTCCATCATCCCCAGGAAAGCAGAGCTCCATAATGGTGTAACAGTGGCTTGGGAAAACAAACACCAAACACTCCGGTATCTTCCCCCTTTCTCCTCCTTCCCCTGGCTTTATATGCTGAGCTTGATGCCATATGGGATGGGATGGGATATCTCTGTGGTCAGTTGTGGGCAGCTGTTGCAGCTCTGCCCCCTCCCACATTCCTGTGCCCCCCAGCCTCGTTGCTGGTGGGGTGGGGTGAGGAGCAGAAAAGGCCTTGACATTGTGAGCATTGCTTAGTGATAGCTAAAACCCTGTGTTATCAACAGTTTCCAGCACAAATCCAAAACACAGCCCCATACCAGCTACTGTCAAGGAATGTAACTCTCCCAGTCAAAACCAGCACATACATAAGTCAGTATATAAGGATTCTGCAAAACGCTGAGACTTGGTGAAAGATGGAGTTTTGTGCCTTAAGATTAGCTCCATCTGTTATTATGGAAGTGTTAAAATTGGTAGTCTACCTGAATGTTTATGTACCACTGTTAAAAGTATGGAGGAGCTGAAAGTGGAAGTAAAAGCTCTGTGAAAGCAGGTAGTTTTTGAGTGGTAGTTTCTGACATACTGTCTTCCTATTGTTTTTCTATTCATAACTACATTTCTCCTTCTCTTCCTTTGCCACATTGTTCCTGCTGAAATGTTGAATTCAGCCTTTCCAACATACCGTGGGGTGTAACTAGAGCCAGACGTGCAGAGACTGGCAGAATGTGGTGTAATTTTAGATGCCAGTGATGATAACCCTGTGTTTATAGGAAGGCCTGGCCATGGTAATGTTTTAACATCATCTATTCAGGTAGAGCTTTCCAAATGGTTTGCAGTAATGTGAACTGAGTTACACTACAATATGGCTTACTTGTAGTGTTATACTCCTCTCTATGATCTACAAGACTTCAAGTGCACTTTCGTTGTATATCTAGCAGAGTCATTCCCTTAGGATTCTCACTGTGTGCTACTGGAACAAAGACATATTTGGCTCCATTTTATGCACTGCTTTTTCAGTAGCATTGCTGCTCTTTAGGTTGCTGTTTAAAAATAAATGAGTCTGCATTCAGCAGTAGTCTTGGGTTTTATTGCAGCAATGCTGTTAAGGCCCTCAGACAGGCACCACAGTGATACAGTCTCTGCTCCCTTAGAGCTTACATCCTTGCTTTTAAAGTCAATTTTATTATAAACTCTCTTGTACATCCCAAATTTATACATAGGCTCATATGGAAACAACTCTGATTTTGGACTTGATTCTAGTACTTCAGGAAATCAGCAGCTAGATTTCAAGACCAGAATCAGATATAACTTGAGTTTTGCTGAAGGTATTGCTGACTTTTCTTGCTGCAAGCACAAACAGAAGCACATGCTGAAGCTCAAAATTTCAGAATATTTAAAACATGCTGTTTAGAAAAAGTAAACTTAAAAAAAAAAAAAACCTTGCACACAATACAAAATATACATAATATTTCCAGTATTATTTGCGGCTGTGCCAACTTAAAAGTGCAATAGACTCACCCATTACAAAAACTGAATTAGCCATTTAAGTATTAATTGTACAAGAAAACTAAACTAGTAACTTGAAGTGGCTAGGATACAAAAACCTTATCCATTGCTATGCCTCCCCTTTATTTTGGAAAAAAAAATATTGTGTCCAGGTTGGGAGGGAAAATCCTGTTGTCCACATCAAAATACCAGTGAAGACTAGTGAATTGAATCATTGCTACCTGATTGATAAACTGTTAAATCCCCAAAGAAGTTGCATGTTGGATATTGACCTGTACATTCCACCGAAGGCAGAAGAAGGAAATCTGGGTGAATGCCTGCACTTCCCTTGCAGGCAGCACCAGAAATTGAAGGTTCTGCCATCTGGTGCGTTGTGAAATGTGCCCTCTGGAGTGCATGACCCTGATTATGTAGAAGCTTCCCACATATATGGCTGCAGGGATTATTTTTTTTCAGTGTAAGTTTATATAAGAATTGAGGCAGACAAATTTTTTATCTTCACCTTGAGAGCATTTGCCCTCAAGGTTTATATTACAAGTCAGGAGCTTATTCTTTAGATTTATGCAATTGCTATTTTTTTTTTCCGCTTTAAAAATAATTGTTTTGGTCACAGACTCAGCTGATGGCAAGAATCTTGTTTGACAATTGAGATAAGAATCTGAATTGTTTTTCAGAATGTTAAAAAAAAAAAACAAGCCACCCCAAAACATAACATTTCATAGACAAAAAAGAAATTCAAAACACATATAAAACTACACTGAGCACAATCCAGCTGTTGCTGCAAATGAAGCTCTTATTTGCCAAAGAGATGGTTGGCTTTTGACTGATTACCTATTAAAAAAAAACTGAGTAAAACTTTCAAATGTACTCAAGTTTAGTCCCTCAGAAAATAATGTGAGGGAAATGAGAAAATAATGAGAAAAAAAGTGCCTAAGCATAATTACAATATAGCTTTTGGGGAACGAAAACATGACTTCGTGGTCTCAATCAGGCACATTTGCATGTTTTTACTCTTCAAGTAAATCACCTCAAGTTGGAAACAAATCTCCTTGTATGGCAGCATACATAAGAAAAATACATCTTCTCTCACAGTCGACTGTAAGTGTAACTGCCAGCCATGAGAGACAAAGGCAGCCAAAAGGCCAGTTCTCCTGACTGTTACCAGTCTTACAGCATGGGCCTTTATAGGACTGATCTTATAAGAATGATCTTTGATTATAACCAGGCAGCGTAACAGCCTGTGATAAACTTGAGGTGTGTAACCAACAGAAAGTCACCCAAGTATTGTGCTTAGAGCCCATTCCAGAGCACTACAGTACTTCACTGTATAAAACATAAGTTAACTTCATCAAGACATTAATAGGAGGGACCAAATAAAATGTGGCAGGTAAGGAGGTTGTTCTGAACTTTGGTCTCCTGGAGGGCACTGAGATGCTAAAGAAGTAAGTGCAGTAAACATTTTACAGAGCTTAGATCTTCACTATCCCCTTTTGTAACGTGCGTAATTCCTCAGTCAGCTATCCCCTTTAGTTCACTTTATGCTCTTAGTCTTGCAGAATTTTTCAGGACAGAATTAATGGCAAGGTCTTGACTGTCTTTCGTATTTACGTCAAAAGCCAAACTGATATCGGAGGGACCGAGAGCGTAAAGGCCAGCGTAACAGTAGTGGTAGTGCTTCTCAAGATGAAATCTGAAAACCAATAGTAACACTGCAGAGAACGTGCTGCAAGTGATTATGAAATTCATATTTTCTTCTCAGGGAGAAAAGATGCAGGAAACAGTTATACATACCATTTGGCAGTATTTCCCCAATACAATATCCTTCAGTAATTTAGTTGTGACCTTAGTGCAAGAAATGTGGTGAACTTTTGGAAGACTTTGCCCAACCAGTTGTCCTGTAGCACTCAGACAGACATCTTCATACACAGTTCCCAGTTTATAGATTAGTTAAAACAAAGGTTTGCTGGTGTAAATTATTTTTCTAAAACAATAAGGATGGAGCTAGTCAATGAAAAACTGACTTTTCTTCTCCCAGTCTGGAAGCAGTATTCACCACACATTCATCATCAACTTAATAGAAAATGTCCTTTACACATATGGTACTTGTCAACTGAATTACTAACTGATGCTGTTCCACAATAATCTGAAATAAATTGTTCTGTTTCACTCTGCAGTGGATCAAGAGAAGGGTCGCTGGCACAGTTTATTACTGTATACCCCGGACCTGCCAGTTCTAAGGGTTAAGTTTGATTGAAAGGCAAAAATTTACAAGAAAAGGCACTATAAATCATTTTTGAAAAAACCAAACTGTCCTGCAGTTACTCTTATAATAGAGTAGAATCTGTAAAATATTTTCATCTATAAAGACACTTTCATTAAAAATGTTTAAATGTTACTAAGCTTTAAGGCACTCCAGCTGAAGAACTGACTGATAAAAACTACTGTTGGTGGCTCAGGTATCTTTATCCCCGTAACTCATCTTCTTCAGTCTTTGTCCTTTGTGAGTTCTGCAATTTCATCCACATCTTCTATATCCTGTGTCATTTTCTCATACTGTCTCTTGAAGAAGCCAAGCTGTAAGAAGTATTAAAGTGACACCACATTGCAGTCAGTCATTGATAGTTCATTTCTCAGCTAAACTAAATACTGTGATGGTAGACATGTAGTGTGCGTGCACACACTACAGAGTTTGATTTGTAAACAATTCCTGCCTCTAAAATGAAAAGATTTGGGCCCTAAACTCCTGCCTGGTGCAACTAAATGCTAGAACAGCAGTGTGATTATCCAGTTTTCTCCCTGCCAAGATAAAGACATTTCCATGAAGCCTTGGTGTGCCAAAGAGCCCTTCAAACACCAATGCCCTGGCACAACGAAAAACTTCCCTCTCCCCTTTATCTAGTTATCCTTTGTAAATTACTTTTTGCCCTTGTTCTTCCTCTGTTTGTTCTTCCTCCGTTCTTTTGTCTGTTCAGTATATATCCTCTCCCATCTTGCTTGTAATCCCCACCCTTGTCCACTGGGAATATCATGGGTGTTCAGAGCCCAGCTGGTGTATTATGGAAGGAGGCTTTATGTTACCAGTTTCTATGAGAACCCATTCCATAAACTCTTCTAAAATACATCAAGGGTGTAATGCCAATGCAGTATATTTCACACCACCAAACTGCATGTGTGGTTTTGTTTCACACCAGAAAAGACAGATTCCAAAGAAAATAGCCCAAATGTATTTATCCCTTTCTGGTTTTAAGAATATAAATACCTACTTACTTTCCACAAAACAGCAACCAATACTAACAGCAAGAGGAGTCCAGCCAATATACTGCCAATCACAACACCTACTGGTACCTCAGCTTTCTCATCTGGCTTCATTATTGTAACTGGGATCTGAAAGCAGAGAGATTGTATATTAGGGGTTAATGTTCACTGCAACTAAAGTAGGATTTGTAAACCAAAGATCACGAATGGCTGGACTGCACACATTCCAGGATCAATGACTGGAACTTACTAAGCAATTACAGCCCTTTCACTGGTGTCCATGGGTGCCTGGTTGCACAACCACGGCACACAGCAGTGCCAGCTAAGGATTAGGGGTCTGCATACTCTTGGCCATGCATAACAGGCAGAGAACCAATCTCTCCCTGCCGGCTTTCTGCCTCTCCATTAACAGGAGGCCTTCCGGAGGCCCCACACACCATCGCTGCATAAACCAGTCCTGTTTATGTGAAGGCAGGGAATAGCCTGGTGTACAGCCCCAAAATCAGACTTCTGCTGGAGAAGAACTGCTTTCCACTCAGTGTTGTCAGACCCCATTATCTGTGGTGAGCAGCTGTAGGAGGCAGTACTAATCACTGAGGCCAGACACCATCCATCTGCTGAAATTTCAACCCTTCTGCTGGGTAGATACCTCTGTCTCCTTTGCCTGCTGTTCCTACCTTCTGTGAAACCACTAACAACTTGATAGATCTTCTTGTGTAAATCTGTGTTCTCCTGGGTCAACTGCATGAATTTGCTGCAAGATGTATGGGTCAAACAGGAGAACTTCCAGCACACCTACGTTTCCAGAAACATAAGCAGTACCAGAGAGCTCCCAGAAGAGCATATGGTGTCTGGAAGCTAGTTTCCAGGTGATACCCTATCTAGTTGGATTAGGTATTACTAAATATATAATTACATATAACAGTTACTCAGGGAGACATTGCTGTAATATTTATGATCTGTCAAATCTTTGGATTTAATCTTGGAATGACATGCATTTAGCTGAAGGTTTTTTCCTTCCTGAAACATGATTAAACAAGTCACACTGATTTACTTTCTCAGGGTTGCTTGTTCGGTGCATTTGTCTGGTGTAATTTAATCTTAAGATTTCTGGGAAACTTGCACTGGACTGACATCTCAGTGATTTAAGCAATTTCTGCTGAAGGCTCCAGTGTTGTGCTAGGTGTGGCTATGTGTATTCATTTCACTGAGGCAGGATGGCTTTGTATATTTTCTAACTAAACGGCCATAATGATGATTCTAGCAGGTTAACATTCTGTCCTCCAGCTGGCAGTCCTTTCCAACTTGGAAAAAATCTGAAAGCTTTTACGTAAAAATACCTAAGCAGCTTCCCCACATAGCATCACAAGGTAATATTCGTTTATTTGGCTCAACAACAACCCAGCTCATCCAATGTAAAATGCCAATTTCATATGTGCAGTTTGCCTAGTAATGCTTTCTCCATTAGATTAACAGTGAAGTGGTACTGTTGGAAAGGAAAATTGATGCCTAAGAACAAATTATCTTTCCTGAAGTTAAACTGTAGTCAGTAAGACACCATGACTGGGATTTGCTTCATCTAGTGTTATATCTACAGCATGGTTTCTTCATTTCCAAAGGAAGATTGGCTTTTTTAGGGCCTAATTCACCCTAGTTATTTGCAGGATGCTCTTTAAGATGAGATGAACTGCACGTCAGAAATACCTGTCCTTTCTATGAATGAGGGTTTATAGAATGGCTAACTGTAATGTGGATGACTAATGTACATACTAAGTTGGATGAATCCTACCATGTTCATCTAAATTAAAAGGGTAAAGTAGGGAAATAAGCTCAGGTTGCTTCTGCACTGTTGTGTTCCCAAGGATGTGTGAAGGGCAGATTGGGTATCCCCGTTGGCTGGACAAGAATTACCTGCAGTGCTGGGTGCTGACACCATCACTGAAGTGTCAAACTGTCTGCCCTAGGGAGAATGTACCTCCACAACACAGCATATTTACCAAGACTTCTCACAGGGCAAGAGGCTGTTGAGTAAGGATCAGGCTGTAAGTCACGAAAAGCCACCAGGTTTCTTAGGAACCCTGTGGATAATTTTCAGGATCTGTTCAGCCACTGCCTCAAAGATGTAAAAGTCCCAGCTGCATATGTGTCAATGGCTGGCTGAGGAATTAACTTATTTGTCAACTATAATTTGAATAATTAAATCCTAGTTCTCCTGAAATTGCCAGCAGAGCTGCTGGTAATGTAGATTTGGCAGTGCAATGTTCCAAATGTGGGAAAAAACTTAGTAATACATAGTTTATGAGCTACCTAAAATGCCTGTGCAGTTACCTGGAATATTTGCATTGTGTAGTAATGAGTTCAATCTCCTAACTTAAATAATACCATGCCACAAAGCTGATGCACTCAGAACACTTCAAATACTGGCATGTAATTTTTCCAGGAAAACATGATACTATTTCCAGAATATATTTCCATACATATTTCCTTTTCAGGTACTGGAGGTTTTCCTGATTACAATAGGGTTTATTTAGAGGTTCTTCACAAGAAATTGAGTGATCCATGAGAAACCAATGATTAAAAATGGTACTGGATTATGGTCTTATCACCACAGTGAGATAGATCAACCCGCAACTGCCTTTGTACGTGTTTAGTTGAATTCTTCATTGGCTGTGAATGGATTATCCTGCACATTCATACATATATTTGGCTCATTTACTGATTTGTGTTTTGATGTTTAAAGGCCTTGGTTATTTTATGGGTAAAACAGGCTATTAAATCCTGTAAAAATAAATCTGAATTTAGTACTGCAAGTGGAAGGGCATTCCTCTCACGACAGATCAAGAGAATAAGGTATCCTCTTTTATTACAACAGTACCACAGTGCTACTGTATTCTTCAAATGGTTTTTATGTTTATATATAGCAGATGGAAAGCTTGGGAGAAGAATTCTGTGCTAATAAAGCAGTGGTTTGGAGATTTCTCTTGAGATTAGCTGTGTCCACATTGTCCATATTACAGCCATTCCAAATGCTAAAAATATTCCACGTTCCTTTACAAATGAGATTATTTTCTGGAGACCTTTGCCAAACATTTTTCTAGAAACATCAAACCACATATGCTTATAGAAGTAAGTAAGACTATAAATCAGATTTGCAAATATGTTTCCCAGAGCTCATTTATCTACAACAATTAATTCCATTGCAGAAAGACGTCCAAATTTTGATCTTTTCATGAACAGGAAGCTGTATGAATTTCAGAAGATTCTAACTGAGTTTTTCTAATGGTTTTACAATTTATCTGAGACCTACAGGTCTTAACTATGTCTGGTTTATATAGCAGTGGACTGAAATGAAAACATTTTAATAACTTAAGGGAGCTGTATATAGTCAAAAGGATATATTAGTTCAACATAATCAAATTGCTATGTCCTCCTAAAGTACAGTGAAAATTAAATACTGTCACTTTAATACAGTCAAAGATAGAGAAGCTGAAAAAATATCTATCACTTACAGTTAGGGTATTCTCTCCAAGTATAAATAACTCAGGTCTGTATGTGTCAATTTTTGCCTCTACAGAGAGTTGCAATGTCTGGAAAGATAACTGAAAGAGAAGATGGACAACAACTGTAAAGCATCTCTTATAGGGCAACTCAATTAGAATGTAGACATCCTAAAATTATTCTATTGCTTTGAAAATAAGACTTCACAACCAGAAAAAAAAAAATCATAGTATTAAGAAAATTTAAATTATTTTTTTATTTGTCCCCAGCTAATATATCCAGCAAAGTAATAATGTGTCAGTAATCCACTTAGCAGTGACACTGGGGAACTGGTTTTTCTTTAATGTACAGTTCAAGCAAAACAGAAGGAATTATTTACATAATCCTTTTTAAAGTTATTTCAAAGTTGTCACTGCTGCTAGCAGGGAAGAGATGAGGAAAAATAACAGTGAGAAAGGGAGACACAGCAACAAAAGACAGATGGGAATTTATCTCTGGCCTTTGAAAGGAATGGAAACTGGATGTTCTTTTACTTCCCCCCACCCTCACCTCTATCCAATGCTTCTGTTTTTCCCCATTTATTTTTTCCTATCACTAGGTGTTTCTCTCCACTTCGCAAATTCTGACAGAACTCTCTCAGCTTAAACAGAGAAGATTACAAAAGTCTTAAGCCAATTCCCTTTTGAAAAGGGATCTTGTGCCAGATCCCACTTCCCTCTGTGGAGGTACTGGGAGGAGAGAAGCATGGCTGTGTAGACACTTCACTGCTAATTCACTGGCAGTTCTCTGCTGCTCTTCTCCTGCAGCACCACGAGGAGTGGCCTCAGGCTCATGGGAGCACAGGAGTGCTCACCAGCTCAACCCAGTGCAATGCTTGCTCTGTCATTTGCTTCCTCAGCCATTTCTCTGTGGCAGGGCCAGGCACCATGGGCCTGACACAGGAGACATGGGCAGCTGTGGGTCTGCACCAACACACCCCGCACTGACTGTATCTGCAGCTTAAGTTATTGCCACAGTATTTGCACTGTGGCCATCTGCCCACGTGGTCTGTCCTGCACACCTAAAAGTTTAGAAACACCTGAGCACTATTCAAAGCACCTCACTTCCTAAACACATCTTTTCTTTGCTTAGCAGGCACTGGCTAGCCTGCTATCTCATTCTTGGACAATGGCTGATTGTCACTAAATGAAAAGTCTGATGATGTGCATTATTGAGTGAGTGTTTGCAAGACTATTGCTCTGAATTTTGACAAATAGAAAATTACAAAATGCAGGATGAGAGGAAAAACTGTGACATATGATCTTTCCTTCCCATCGGCCAGTGGTAAACACATTATTTCCACTCACTTTCTAGTGAGGGTGGTAACCTTTTGTTCCAGTCTCCACCTTCTGCGTACCTAACAGCACTAACAAATGGTCTTGACCTAGCTAATTTGAAAAATACAAACTTTAAAGACAGGCAGATGCTTTTTGTTGCACACTTGCATAATGTATTTTACAATATCAACCTGACCTTTTAAAAGTTGAAAGCTAAAGCTGACAACAGCCCTGCTGTTAAATGTCAATACCTGCCACAAGACTCGCCAGACAAACTAAGGAGACTGCGTCATGTTCCTGATGCTTTAGGCAAACCCAGGACTCCAAGACCATTTGGTTGGTTGCCTAGCTAAGAAAGGAAACATGGTCTAACTTCAAGTCTGGTAACTTGTGATTAGTTATATCCTGGAGGACACATGGTGATTTAAAATAGGAAAGTTGAGATATTATTAATGGATATTTTAAGCATCCTTTAGGTGTCTAAGCAAGGACTGGTTTTCTGGTGCCTACTCTAATAAAAGCAAAAAAATACATTAAAAAAGTTTTCCACACTTTCTATACTGAGTAAAACTGGCAGCACTAACAGGGCTCTGGTATTTTGATGTGACTTAAAATGTAGGCCATGTAGGCTGTGATATTCAAAAGCTAAAAGAATTGTTATTTTAGAGCCTATGATGATACTGTACTCTGCTGTCCTATGATGAGTTCTGTGGAAACTGTAGTTCCCCTGGAATGAATTTAACAGATGTGAGAAATGTTTTTTTCAGCTGTGAAGAGTGCATTATCACAGCATTTTCTTAGATTTTATGCTGGATTGCAGTTTTATCAGGTCCATTAGGCAGCCTCACTACTTTCAGGTTAAAGTTTTCAATCTGGAAAAAACCAGAAACCAATGTAAAATGAAGGAGGGTCTTTCTAAACTGTAAGGTCTCTTTGCTGAAATTTGAAAAATATCTGGAGTTTGAAAATAGTTAAGTATTGAATCCTTCATAAAGATGCTGATACTCACGGCAGCAAAGGTTCCATTCCAGATTTGGGTGGACACGTTCACAAAGTATTCTCCCTTCAGCCTAATGTCTTCCAGTTTGCATGTGATGGTACTGCACTTCACATTCTTACAGTTCTTCCAGGGTAAACAACAAGAAGACACAACAGCACACATTAAAAATACACTTCAAAAAATGTTTTTTTAACATCCAGCCTTTTTGCCCTTGCCTTTGCCGTCCTGTGCATACAAATTAAGTGCTTGCAGGCTGTGCTAAAGCAGATGCCATATCTGTGAGAACAGCCATAGGCTGCGCTCCTGCACTGTGAATGAGGAATGCCACCCCATCACAGCTTTCCTCACAAGTACAGCAATGGGATCGTAAGGATCAGCCCTGTGTCCCTGTCCTGCTTACTGCAGTCCTGAGTCTTACTTACCAGTTCTTTGGAAGCTCTGAAGTTCTCTTTCGTGAAAGATGGAGAGTAAGGTGTTTTCCCTATTTGCAGTGGATTTATCTGAGCTTCACAAGTGACACCTCTGGCCTAGGAAAGATGGCAGGAATGAGACTGGATGACATTATACTCAGGAATTTGTAGTCATCATAATAATATATATTTCTGGGGTGAGATGGTGACTGTTAAAGGCTAGATTGTGAATTATATAACACTGACTTATTTAGGAAACTGAGAGAGACTGTATGTGGTTTTGGTCAGAATTAAATGGTTCTTATGGTAATTTTTTTTCTTCCTAGTTTAAGCTGAAGGGTTTTTCCTGATCTAAAAATTCCATTTTTATGATACCTTTCCCAGGAACTTAGAGAAAGACCTAACTGAAGAGATCCAGAATCATTCAAAAATGTAATCTGTGGATGTAAAGATATTCCATCTCTGCCAAGCAATAGGCTAGTGTACTGCTGGCATCGTGGTCCTCCCTTTATGAGGGAGGGACAAGGAGAAAGGGCATAGATTCTCTGACTCTAAGCCATAATATGAGGGAGATAATTGATGTTTATAGTATTGGTTAACCCCCAAAACATAGTTCAGTTCTACACCTGATCTGTGGTGACTGCAGTTAGGTATATCAGTGGGTTGTCTTTGCTGGTCAGTTCTGGAAGATTGATTGTTACAGATGCCATCTTTACTGGTATACTTCCTGTTGTTACCTGCAAATCAAATAAATCAAGAGTTAATTCAGGTAGCTCTGCTTACATATGCATATATTACTTGACAGAGCAAGGAAATCAGAAATCATGGATTGGTATGGAAGAACTGGACTCCTTTTACATTAATATTTTGTATTAAGACACTAGGGTCATAATTATATGAAGAATAAAGCAGAAAGTGTACTTTATAGCTCCAGGTTCCTGTCTGTTTCCTTAGCAAAGCTCATATTAACTGCATGAAATATGTTTTGAAAAGCAAATATTCTGCCACAGCCAATAGGCCTGTTTAGTCCTTTGGAGTAGCAGTTACCGGAATGAAATTGGAACATAATTTAAGTTTCTTCCACGTTGCATATTTGGATCTAAGTTTCTTCTGGGTTATGTAATAAGTGCTGTGATTTGGCTAGTTCTTGCATCAGGCTTGAGCCCTTAACCCTTGCCAGCTTCAAGTTTCAAAGTCCTAGCCTGCAAAGACTTGTTTTTCTTTATCAAGTTGGCAGGAGACTCTGAAAAAACAGTCGAAGTTGGCCTAAAGTTAAGCATTAACAATCTTCTAAATATGTAAACAGTGCAGGACCAATCCCTCCCCCATTCTACTTGTACAGTAATTACAAATGTCATCCTTAACCTTATGAAGACTCTAAGCATTTATGCTATTTGCAAATTTTTTTCTTACTTAACCTATTGAAAAGCCTCAAAGTCAGACAATGAAATCAGGAGTGTTTTTTCAACTAGGTTTTGGGAGCAGGCTACAGAGGGAGCTAAGGCAATTTCTTGAACCAGAACAAAACACATTTACTGACCTTAACTGAAAAGTTGAATGTGGGGCCAATATCTTCAAAATTATTCACAGTGGAAGGAATGTTATGACCAGAGTATACTTCATAAAAGTTGATGTTGGCAAGCCTAGTTAACAACCACAAAACAATACATTTCAATTTGGCAGCCACTTTGAAAACTTATGTTACTGGATATGCCTTTGTGAAACAGGTCAGAAGTACAGACAGAGAAAAAATCAGTCACTTAGACTGCTGTTTAAATTTTACAAAGTTGGTTAAGAAAACGGTGTCCTGAAGCCCAGAGCTGGAACAAGCATGTGAAGGTAAGACAGGAGAGTTGTATGGGATGCAGGCTCTCTCAGGCTTCTAGAGCCTGTATTGTTTCAGTGCCACATTGCAAACTCCTTTCCTGGGCACAAACTGCCATGTTCAGCCTTGCAGTTGTCTCCTTCAGAAAGGGCCCCCCAGTGGTCTCCCTTGGTACATCTATAACTGCCTGGGTAGGTAAACACAGGCCTCACCCTGCTTGTGTAAATGGTACATATCACATAGCCCTCAGTCCTCTCTGCATCACGTTCGTCTGTAATTCTGGGTTTTAAAATCCAAGATTTCCAAAGTAACTTGAGGGTGGTTTCAGCCCACTGCAGCATGGAATTACATGTGTGTGATGGAAAGTGTGTGGTGCAAGCGCCTGTGGATGCTCAAGATACTCAGTCAGTTAGAACCACATTCAAAAACAATTACAACATCCCTGTGCAGTGCATCACACCCACTGCCTGCTACCTGTGAGCAGGTTCTCTGATGAACCATCCCAGAACTCTGTCTGCTTTTCATCACTACCTTTCCTTAGGAGGCTAATTTGAGCAGTCAAAAAGCAAGCAGGTTAACAAGAAATAGGGGCTATTACAATTCCTACATCAGCTCTTCCTGTAACACAAGCTGCAAACCATCCTCTTTACCAGTGTTGCTCTCCCTATTTAAACTGGGTAACATCTGTGCATACAACCCCAAATTATTTTCGTGTGCAGTTTCACAGAGGTGCTTTCCGATCAGTTCTGGTTCTCCATACTGCACTGTGTATCCTTTTTCATCCTCCATGCTTTCTTCTATGGGCCCTTTCCTTGAAGGGCCTCCTCACAAGGACTCCAAGGAAAACACATGTAACACATTTTCTGCTTTCTTATTGCTGAAGACTCCAGTCCTTCCAAGATGCACAGTATCAGTTTCCTTATCCTCCTTGCAGAAGTCTCTGGTAAGACTGATTCCTACACCTTCTCCTGGAAACTCAGGAAATTATCCCTACAAAGACTTCACTTCAGCAAAACAATACTTTTCTCTCAACCCTTGTATTTTAAGGATTACTTCTTGGCTGTATTACCTGCCTCAAGAAGGAACTAGTTCCAGGTAAATACTTCCTAAGTCAAAGAGTGCAAATTATGTAATGACTTAATATGTATTTCATTTAGTTACTTTAAACTGGTTATCTCCAAGAATAACTAACCATTTTCTGGCCGTAGGGATTCCTTCATGCCTTGACTTGCATAGGAAATTGTATTTTCTGAGATGCAGGAGAAGCACCTGAAATAAAACGCCTGTTTTTCCTTGATTAACTTTTACAGACTCCATGCCTCTTCCAAAGCATTTCATTTCAGTCATGTTTCTCAGCTAATTAAATATGCAGATTCAAGTTTGCACCATCTGAATTTCCTAAGAAGCTAACCCTCTATACAGATGCTCCTGCAATCTTTGTGCTGCTGCTGACTTCATTAACACTCTGCTTCTGATGAGGTCTCATGCAGCTTTCTCACAGAGCTGGAAGAACTTGCACCACTGACTTAAATACTTCTCTTAAAATAATCTCAAAAACTCTGGCTATCTCCAGGACTGGTGCACCTAGTCAGGATGCAGGGCATCCAAATATTCTAAAACTTCTGCAAAGAAGGTTATAATACTAATCTTCTGTACTGTAGTCCCTATTCCAGCTCATCCTATGCAAAAGCCAGCAGCTTTTGTAGCTATGGTGATCTTTGACGACTACTGATTTTCTGAATCCATTTTTGCTGTGCCTTTTGAAGCTGCTTCCTCTTTTTCAAATTTCAGTATTTCTTTGAATTATGACTTTATTTTATATCAGTTTATATTTATTAATTTTTGAACGTTTTGGGATGCAAAACCTTTTTTTCACCAAGAATTGGTGACCAAGTGCATTAAGTGTAATTGCATGTAGTTTATCCTAGAAATTCAGTACTTGGGAAAGATGAATAAATCTTGAAAATTAAATGAAAATGAAAATTAAAATATCCTACCTTGATCCTTGATCAAGCCAGTGTATTTTTTTTTCAGTTGTAATCTAAGTTAAACTGTAACTGAAATCATTATTGTTTGGAACAGTAACAGACTAATTACTGTTTGAGTGCATCCCAAATCCCAGGGCTCAAGATAAGAGGTTTCAAGAGCACTACATGAAGATCAGTCTTAAAAGGATTTTTGTTGGTCGCTGTTCCCCTACCTGCCCAGCTGCCTCTCCTTAGAAACCACCCTTCCCAGGGTAAAGAATCCCTCTTCTAATAGCCCTGACTTGCCTTCCACGGGGAGGAGAAAGGGCTGGCGCCAGGCAGGGAAGGGGTAGGTTTGAGTCAGAATCTGGACGGGTGCATGGGAAAGCAGGGTGTCTGCTCCCAATACCAGTGCAGCTGCAGCAAGGGGGATTCTGCCATGTGCACCTCAGGTTTTAGTTCAAATCATTATCTCAAACTGCTAAAATGTTTATATTCTTGTTCCAGGTTCAGCAGATGTGTCCACAGTTTTTTTTCTTTTTTTTCTTCCTCTCCTTTGCTGAGAGCTTGAGTGGGGCATATATTTCCTTTTTACATTATTCTGTTGTTTAGTTGTGATCACTTTAACTCCAGATTTGATCCAATGTCATTACATTTGAGCCCAGACTTCAACCTTATTATACGGTATATACTATTTATGTCATCAAAATCACATGCATTGTTTGGCTTTTATATCACTGCTGTTCCTGGGAGCATCTCTAACAACTGTGCAGAGGTAAACACGGATCCACAACTTTCATAATTTTTCACATGTAAGGTTGTTGGAAGGACAGACACATCTGCTACTACTGTTGAAGAGGGAATTTCTTATGACTTCCAAAATGAAAACAAAGCTTCACTGTATTTTCAGTGGCCTTTCAAGACTGTTACTCTATTCAATACCTTGGCAAAATGACAGTGTCTCTTATTCAGCATACCTTGTGAAGTGAATTTCTGCATCGTATCGCAAAGGAATTGATAAGGTGACCTTGTTGTCCAATTCCTGCTGCTCCTTACTTTCACTGTTCATCAAAACACATTTGAGTCAGGTATTATAATATTGTTTTATACAAATAAGCTATTAATATCTAACTTGCTTTCATATGATTATGTACTTTACCTCAATGCATGAAAACTTAGAACTGCCATATTCTGAAGATTTTTAAGGTTAAAATCAAAACTAATATCAAAGGATACCTATGGAAGAGACAAGGAACATATAGTAAATGAGTTGGTACAACATTCAAAGGACTTCCCAACAGAGATATAATTATTCATGTGTGCAACAATCTAGAACTGCACTCTGTATCTGAATTCTCTACAGATTTCTGTGTAATATTACAGTAATTTCTTAATATTCCAGAATTGGTTTGTCCTCGTGTTTCCCTACCAGTTGGCATTCTTAGATAAACATGCTTGCATTTTAAAATTGCATACAACTAGCTACAAGCTGCAACAAAAGGTGTTCACGATTCTTTCCTTTAAATTCTAACACTGACACATGCTTTGTATTCACCCTTTTCTTCCATTTGTTCCGGCAGGTCCACTCTGAGCAATTCCATTAAAAATTCAGAAAAAAATTTAATTTTTATATGTAATTTTTCTTTATGATTGTGCACCCTCCACCACAGAACATCATGTTTCTATTCTTTCTAGCAAGTTTCTTGTTGCTCCAGTTGATTATGTTGGGGGCTAGAACCCTGTTTCTGCTCTGCCCTTGAGGACTAAGAGATTCCATAAAACCATGGATATCCTGAGGTTTATGGTATATATATAAAAAAACCAAATATACAATCAATCTTAGGGCTGTGTGGGCCTCCCATCTCCTCTCAAAGCAATACTGCTTTCTTGGAGAGATGAGATTCACAGTACAGGTGAGGGAGTTAGCCCAGGTTCACACTGCAGGAGGGATTTGATGGGCGTAATTGTGCTTAGTTCTTAGGAGCCTGCACATGATGCTCTGTGCTTCTCTGCCCCTAGCCTTTACCCTCCAAAAGTTACATAACTGCAGCAGTATTTGGAAGCTGTGGGTTGTGACAAATGAGCATTGAGAGCCTTTTTTCCTTTAATTTGGCAGGGAGTCACAAATGTTAACCCATAGATTACTTCTTTTAATGCTGCTGTTGTCAAATCTGAGAAATCCTTATCAGCAATAAATGCAGAGTTAGGGGAAAACAAGAGCAGAAAAGGTTTTGGATATAATTCAAGGTTATTTAAACATGTTATCTGTACCTGTTGTCCTGTTCTGAAAACAGGATAGCTTATTTGGCAAATGACTGTACTTTGTGCTGTTCCTGTTTGACACGAGACTTCAGTCCCATCACTCTGCGGAGAAAACAGACAGAAACGCCATCTTAACATCAGGTTTTGATAAAGCAGAGAAGCATGTACCTTCAGCAGCACATGGGCTGTGCTAAGGTGTAGTGAAAAGAGGTGTTATGGCAGTAATTCCTAGAGATGCAGCAGATGGGTGGGGCATAGGCAGGGCCAGGAGGAAGGCAGGAGAAAGGTGGGACAAGGACCATTCCCATGCGATTTCTTGTGAGCTGTAATGATCTTGTTAGAACTTTGTGCTGGGCTTGGAAGAAGGAATACAGACCAGAGAGTACAGGGCAGCTCCAGCATTAACTTCTACAGTCCCTTTTTACAGAATTTTTATAGAACTTTTGCAGACATATTTACACAACTTTAGAGCTGGTAAAGTACCTACACTGTAGAAGTTAGTGTGCAAAGGGGAATTCTATCATACTTTCTGTAGGAAAATCTGCAATACATAAGAGTTTGTTTACTACTGTGCAGAATATTTGGCTTGTCATCATCCTTGATTCAAACACAAATTCACAGACCAGACCCAGTTATCAACCCTTTGAGAAGAATTTATTAAAATGTACTGTCTTTTGTAAAAAACATTCCTAGTAGACATTTACCATTCATGAATTGTGCTACAAAAAACCCTCAAAACAAAACCCCAAAGAAGACCCATACATACTCAGCTTATGCTTTTCTTCCTGCTTTGAAGCAGGCACATTTTTGGTCCAAACTTCACTTGCAGGCTGGATTACTTCTAAGCAAATGGGCTTTAAAGCAAAAGAAAACCCGAGCTCCAGTGTGGTCTTTTGGCAGGAGTGGAATGAGCAATTTTGCTGCACAACAGGATGTGGAGGTAGAGGGGCACCCCCAGCACTGTGTGCAGTACTTCTGCCAATTCATTGTTCAGAATAATGCTGCTCTTGGGCAGTAATGAATGCTATCCCTCCTCTCTCTTCAGTATAGGGAGTGCTCCGGATTTCACCCACAGGACCATCACGTACCTCTCCAGTAGCAGCCTGACTACATAAATCCAGCACTGAAGTCTGCATTTCATCCTTCATGAATTGGGAGCAACAATTTAGATTATAGATATACTGCATTCCCCAAAATAGTATGCAAAATTCCTTTTTCCCCTTTTCTAAGACAAAATTTGTTGGAAGAAGAGCTTCTGTTATAGTGATCAAGTCAATCTGGTTAACTGTCTAGCTGGAACTCATGGCCTTGGCAGAAACATTATTTCTAGATCCAAAGTCTGTGCTTTAAGGATTCATCATCAATGCTGCATGTCTGATTTATCAAATACAAATTCCCTGTGGCACAGCAGTTGTATCAAGCGTGTTGCTGAGAGTTAAGAGGAACATGTGGGTGCCAAGGCCTAAACTGAGGAAAAGATGACTGAGGTGAGGTCAAATTGAACAAGTTGCCAACTTTTATGCTGAGTTGGCAGTATCTCTCCTTGACCTAAATAAACTGATATGCCGGGGGAATAATTCTGGTATCCAAGAAAATAAATTGGGAGAGGGTTTTGCACACACATTCTTTTCTGAAATAGGCACTACTAGAAAGAAAAAAAATTAGTTCTCTGAGAACCTCAAAAATCAGGGGCAACAACAGAAACAGTGAGGTTGGGTATCACGCACCGGTAAAGACGATGAAGCAAAAAACAAGTTGTCTGAAAATGCAGCCTGGATTCTGGTGTTATATGCATTTTCCTTTTTATTTCTCAACTTCACAGTGAACGTTAGCCTTCTGTTTTTGCTGCTGACAATAAATTGTTGTTTGCTGTTGGAAAATAAAGTCCATTGTTGTAAATAGAGGTACTAGAACAGCTGTGGATCAGGAAAATGTGTTGTCCACAGCCAACAACAAATAACCAGCACAGCAAGACATTTCCTACAATCTACACACTTAAACACTCTGCTTTCTAAACCCTTGGCATAAGAAATTCTGTGATGGCGTTTCCTAAAACCAAATGGAATTAGTGTCTTCTGAAAGTGCACGACTTTGATTATGTATCGTCAAAGTCACTTTGCTGAATTTTCAAGGGTTCCACCCTGTCAGGAAGGTGGACAGAGTGGGCAGCAGACAGACAGCAGCTCCAGGAAGAGGCAGCCCTGTCTTTGTGTACTGTGCATGTACGTGTATGTCTGACATGGACTTGGAGTATGTGCTGCCCAAACAGCTGGCCACAGCTCCCCATCGGCACAGCCTACTGCAGGATCCTCACTGCTCCCCAAAGGAGGGACAAAGGCAGCTGCTGCAGCTGCTGCTGCTCTCCCATTGCGCTCCGCTTCCCAACAGCAGCCAATCATACACAATTCTTCCAAATACTCACTGTGTATGTCCTCATCTCTAAGGTACCAAAACTTGGGTTCATCTAAGCTGACAAGAGTCCTACTTCTATGTTTGTGCTCCTATCTTACCTCTTTTTCCCTTAGTAGATTTAGATTAAAATGCCATTGCTTTTTTAATCCATGATATTTCTATGTAGATGTTGAACTAGAAAGGCATTCTCATTCAGAAATTCATCCAAAGCCTACAGACAAACCGACTGGTGAAAACTTAACACTGGGCCGCAACAATTCCACCAATTCAGCTCTTACCCATCATCTGCCTTCCTCTGAACATTCAGAACAAGATCACAGATACAAAGTTCATCTTCACCACAGTCTTTAACAAAAGGAATCTAGAAAAAACAAAAACATTTCCTGAATGACAGCGCTCAACCTTTACCTTTATCTGCAGATACTAGAGTGGAAATACCTTTGAGGTGAAGCACATTCTTGGTTTCCAGCTAAGTAAATCCCTCTGAAGGACATTAAAAATTCGTGACACATGAATGAGTGAACTGAGCAATGTGTTGCTACATGTTAGCTGATCCAAGAATGGTACTGACAGGTTATTTTTAGCCCACAATAAAGGTGATGTAGTCAAATTAGTTCCATCTCTCTTTCATGCACCTTTTTGTTATAAAATAAACTGATCTAAAATAATTCATCTTTGCCATCAGCTTGAAGTTCACATCAAGAGTGACATAGTTGAACTAACATGCTTGTTATGCCATGGTGGCTGGTATGTGTGCATGTGTGTGTGTGAGCAAGATCACGCAATACAGGCAAAGGTACAAAAGGAACCAAGGGACACCCCTCCATGTGACTTAACTTGAACACCAGTTTTGACTTGCATGTACCTCTTTGGTGTTTATGGGGGCCACACATTATGGTTGTGTATAGCCATGCATTTCTGAAGAGTAAATCTGCATACTTACACTATAGGCCACAGATGCAGGAGAAGATACGTCAAGAACAGGGCTGGAGCCAGGATTTGCAAGGCCCATGTCAATGCGCAAACTAAGTGAATTCACTGCATCTGAAGGTTCCTGTAAAACACAGGGTTCACATGATAGCTATCAGCACAGAAAACAGAGTAAATTTGGTAATTCCATCAAAAATTGAGAATGCATAGTAAAATCATTCTTGCTCTAAGCAAAAGAAGCAACAGTTCAAAGCTTCATTTCTTGATGAAAATAATTTTCTGAGATTGCCTTGTGTGGGCTCCTCTAGCTCAACAGTTTTCAGTGCCATTTCCAAGACAAAACTGATTTTTGTAGGATACCTGGAGACTGTACACATCACAGTCACTTCTATGGCTAAGGAACATGCAGATTATCTGCAGTTGTAGGAGCTGGTCCTCAAAAGCCATCACTAGGTAGCCTTCATTCTCATCTGTCCGAAGAAGTGAAATTCCTATTCCACTCTGCTTACCATCACAAAGAGCAGGTGGGCCTGAGCTACACCAAACCACAATATACTCCAAGTTTCCTCTTTTTCTTAGTAGTGAATGAATAATCTTCTAACCCTATGGCTTATAGCTCCACATGGCACTAAATGTGATCAGTAAGTCGAAGGTATTTGCATTGCAAAGCAAATCAGGGATTCAAGTCCTCTACCTGACCTTGCATCATGCAGCATGGTTTAAGGCAGCTCTCAGGGCTGTGTTCAGTCTTTGGTTCTAGAGAAAAATGGAGACCTGCTTATTTTTATTTTATTCCTTGGTATGCACCTGGGGTTAGAAGTCACCCAAGCCTGCCTGAAATGTTGTTAGTTTGAGAGAAAACATTTATATGTAGGTATGTTGTTATTCTTACAGAAGAATCTACTCAGAGGGAAATTGAAACTATAGACTATGGGCTCTATGTTACACCAGAGCTGAATAATTAAGAACTGTCCTTTCTAGCCTAAAAATCTGTACTGAATATGAATTATTAGTTTCTATGAAATCATAATCTTACTATATATTTTTCAGTTGGGAAGATCTGGGAAATGTAAATAATTCAGTACACGATGCATGAAATTCACCTTACAGACAAAAAAATTAATACATCTTCCTCTGATCAATTTTGTTATGCAAGACTACTTGCAATTGCACTCACCTGTACACTGAAGACATCATGAACACAGCTCTCTTCGTGACGCACCACAAGATCCCTCTGCATGTACCTTTCATTATTTTCTTTGAAAAGTCCTCTAGAAGTCACTCTGGAGGACTGGAGATCTGCATCCAATGTTGCATTGTACTTTATAGCTACAAGAAGAATAACAGTACATTCTTCACTGAACATGATTGCCCATAATCTCATTATTATGCTTAATATTACAGTAACCAGGCTTTCCAAACCACACTAAATATTTCATGTTTTTCATAGCTTGCTGAACACAGAGAAGTCTCAAAATGAAAATACTTTCTCCTGTGTTTTCCAAAGTAGTCAAGCAGGTTTAGGTCCTGGTATTAGTTCTGATCCACAGAGAGCACATTAAATGGCAATCAGTCCAGCCTCCACTGCAGATGTCTGAGCCTGCAGCTCAGGCAAGAGGCCAGTCAGCATGGCCAGGATCACTGGAGATAGAGGGGCCTTGCAACAGTATCACTGAACTCAGAGGTGACTTTAAGGAATCTGCATCTTCTCTTCAATCACACAGTAATTTCTGCCGTCTGCTCTTCGTATGCTGTGAAAGTTCATTGTTATTTTATAGCTTAAAATCATGAGTTCCTAAAGACACTATGTGTAGCACTGAAGAAGTCCAACTGGTGTTACCTGCGAGGCTTAACTTAAAAACTTCATGGGAGCCCACTGCTTGTCCTCTCAAGAGAAGAGCTTCCCCCCTGACAATTCACTGACTGCACTGAGCCTCCGAAAATTTTTCTTTTTTTGAAGAGAGAGGAAAAGTATGCAGTCTGCTGTTGAAACCAGCAGGTTGGAACAACCCAGCTTCTCACTAACAACATTTTTGGGGGATTGTTGAACAACAAGGATACAGCTCTCCTTTATAATGTCAGTTCCCCACTTTTCAAATCTTATGGAGCCAGCCACTTTCTTAAGCACTTACGTTTTATATTGATTTCGTGATCCTTGACATTCAATCTAATATATCTTTAGACTTTCCACTACTCATTTGAATAATGGGACTTTTGAAGAAATTAATATAAGACAAGTCATTGAAATACTCTTACCCACTTGATTATTTTTCTTAGCAGGTCTAAATGTAGCCTGAAAACATATTTTGACAGTTATTTCCGTATTCTTGTTCAGTAGACTGATTTTCTCAGGTTTAAATGAGGCAATTATGGACACATTTGCAATGCCTCTTGACCTGAAAAATATTTTTAAAGGTTACATGGGGTTTTTAAGAACACTGGGTAACATAGAAGCTGTTGTCTAGTACTATCTGTAAATGTTAGCATTGATTTTTTGGTTCCCAATGTAAACTTCTTTTAATGTCATCAGTAAAATTATTTTCCTTATGTAAACATGAATTTGTTGATACAGTAGCTTTCAGTAATGATAATACATATGTATCATGTCAAATTAATGGATAATTGATGTCTTTATCCTTTTGCTCTATTCAGTTCCTCAAGGTATCAGAGAATGAAGGCCTTGGCCTGTTTTCCAAACAAGTAACCTTCTGCTCCTTTAGGGAAGTTATTGAGCTCCTCTGGGAAGGTGAGAATGGGTAATTCTTCAATTTATGTAATAATCTTATTTTTCAGAAAAACAACTTTCATGTCATTAATCAAGATTTTGAAGACCAGTTTCAAAGGAACCCTACATGTAAAAACAAACACTTTAATCAAAAACAAAAGTCATTAATCAGCCCAAATGTCAGAATGAAAGAAGAATGAGCATCTTAATTAATCAAATCAAAATAAATGCTGGTACTTCAAGGAGCATAATTTTCTTTTAATGAAATTTCCAGCAGCAGCAGCAGTCAAAGGTCCAAACTGACCATTCATTTTTAATTATCTTGTTTAATTATGAAAGAAGTAACAATTCAGTGATGTTTTTCTTACAATGGGGAGCCCCAGGCAAGAAGACAGGCAAGAGATAGGAAAGGAAACTGCATTTGAATTTAGCTCCTCGAGCAAGGAGAGGAAACCACACAGTACTTAGGCAGACAGAAGATCTGGGTTCTGTGAAACTTTTTTATATTTTGCGAAAGTACTGAGACTTCTGTTGCTAAGGCCATGTGTTTCTTGCTAGAAATAGGTGTCAACTCTCCATTACTGCTCTCTGTCATTACCCTGCAGGACAACACTCTGCCCCATACCAGCCTACCAACCAGTAAAGGTCATGCAGGTTGTGTGAGAGGTGTTTTCATCTATCTAAGGCTCAGCTATCAAAAATCATGCTGTGGCTACTGAAGTACACAACCTGCTGTTACAAATACTCTCCAGCAAGCCCCATTCCCTGCTGCTGCCCCTTCCCTCTGGACCATGTGTCTGCACAGCAGCAGCAGGCAGAAATGTCTCCCTAACCCTCCCATTCCTGGCTTTTTCCCACATGCCCTGGCTCTGCCCCCTGTGCTGCCTTGGCTTTTAATGGTTTAATGATAAATGCTTAAAAGAGATTTAGTCTAATGCTCTTTTTTCAGCTAGTTATGATAGCAGTGATGAGGCAGTAACTGTGTTAGCTCTGAACACATGGAATGAAAGAGTCTTTTCATTTGCTTATTTTCCTGTTTAATTAACTAAATGTTCAATTGCTGCATCTGAATCATTAATTGCTTCATTTCTTAAGGAGAGTATACCAACCATAGCACAACCACATTTCCATCAGAACCAACTGATACGTCAGTAATGTCATCGTCATCTAAGTCTCTATGGCCATCTACTGATCTTCCAAAGAATTGGAGCTGTTGTCCAAAAGCAGAATCCGATCCTAAGATTTTCTGGGAAAGAGAGCTCGGTTAGTAAATTTGCCAGAGCATGCTGAAGTCTGTACATAGCAGCCTAAGCAATAGATTTTCACTGATACTCCCTGTATGTGCAATGTATTATTTTAACAAAATGCATTCGTGGATGTTTTCTCAGATGCTTTTTAGCACTTGTTTCTCGCCTATTGGAGCAGACAAAGGACTAGATTTTTCTGTCTTGGGGGTAGATCAACTGACTGCTGTATACCAGATACAGATGGAAACCTTTTTGATTTCACATCAGGCAACTGAAAAAATACGAAGCTTAATAGGAGTTCTAACAAATACTTTTTGCAACCCGGAAGTCTGCATGGAAAGTAATATTCAGATTACCATTATAGCATATATGAAGACTATTGAAAGACTTTCCCTTTAATACTATGTAATTCACAGAGCTGGGATTTATCTAATATTCACTGCTGTACATCTTCACTAAAAACCTGAAAATAATGCGTGTCAAAAACAAACAGAAATTAGCTGACTTCACACTCAGGTGTCAAAAATGGTAAGAGGCTCAGACAGAGCATCTTGCAGGTCCTTTTCCCCTATATGGTTCAGTTGTAAGTAGCATAGTATCAACCTGGGTACGCTGACAACTGAAGGAAGGAGAGGCACAAAACTTGAAATAATCCACGAGAATAACAGCACTCCTTTAAGAGGATGAAACAGTAGCCAATTAAAACACAGAAAAACCTTTAGTTTTCCTCTAGCAGATCTAGTGGCAATGAGTACAGCATTATGCAACAGAGTTATTTACCTGAGAATATTTGGTACGTATAGTCTTTTGAAATCCATTATAAATGTAAATTGCTCCAGAGTTTTGGTTTTCCAGTGGTGCACCTATTACAACATCATTAAAGCCATCCAAATCAATGTCTGCAAGTGCTGCGATTGCTGATCCAAAGCGTGCATTTTCTGACCCCTGTGGACCTTCCAAGAGTTCTTGTTGATCCAAAATTCTCTTTAAAAATTGAAAAAGAAGAAAAAGCAAAGACACAGCTATCATTGCACCAAACATAGGAGCAATATCTATGTGCATTGTTTTTTGTTTCTGTTTTCCAGTACATTCCCCTTGGACAGCTCAACACTGAATTCCTTCCCCATTGTCTTGCCCATTCAGTTTGCATTATGTCTCAAAGTCTTGGCAAGAATTACACAGCAAAATCAAAGCATGCTATGCAAAGTACTAACAGCAAATATAACCATATGTATGAAGCTTAAATGCTCTCACTGTCCTCATCTGACTGTTCTGAAAGTTTCACAATACATTGAAAAATATAGTTTCCAGTTTTGTATTACCGGTTTTTATGCAGAGGGAATGGAAATTATGTAACTGGACATAATTCTTTGAAACAGAAATGGAATTTCCTTACTAAACTAATGCAAAAAACATGTGTCCAAATGGTAAACTCCTGACCTCTCCAATGCCAATGAAGAAAGACTGGAGATCTTCATAGCTAAATAATCCCATTTACACTAGATTAAATGCAACTCTGGCAAATAGTGTTCTCACTTCTAACCTCAGTTATCACATGCTTAAAATTTTAGAAATAACAGTCAAGTTATTTATTAAAAATGACTACAAAAGTACTACTTGCGCAATGTGGACAACTTGCACAAATCCACATTCTTAAAAAAATTTTTTTCAATCTTTCATTATTCTTAACATTTCAATAATTTTAAACTTGACATTTGACAACAACTAAAAGTTATAAGATCGTCTTCCAATTTGTTTGGTTTACAAAAGCTGAGAAAATAAAAATCCTTTCATTTTTCTTCTCTTTCATATTTCATGTCTAATACCAGTGGTACAAAGACCAATGTTGGCTGCCAGCAGTATCATTTTCAGCTCCTGCACTGGCCTTGAAATTGCTTTAGGGTAGTTTCCTGTTGCTTAAGGATGGTCTGACTGAGATGCTGCTGAACAGTATGGTTCTTCCTCTCTATTTATTTGATTGCAATTTACCTAGTAAAGAGGCCATGGTCTGTTTTCTGTGACGGATGGCAGATAATAATTTGCTTTGCAGACACCTATCCAGTGATTGAAAGACTGTTCAAAAGTGCCAGAGGGCTCAGGACGGTTAATACAGATATTCTGAAAACACCCACTACACGTCTGAATAAAAAGCACCGTCAGTCAAGCACCAAACAACACAGCTTTACTGAATAGAGGGGACAACAAGAGTTATAGGAATCCTCCAGTCTCAGAGCCTATGAAACTATGCAGAAAACTGGTAGAAGAGCATTTCTTAGAACTGCTTTGGGAATACTGTCATGCATTGAACACACTCAAGAACACATGAATAAATGGCAAATTAATTTGCAAAAGTCTTTAGCTGGTTTTTCAGAGATATTTTCAATCCCATGCCATTCTAGCATAAAGCACATTGCCTGACACCAGGACCTGGGAGACACGGAGAGCAGCAGGCCCCTACCACTAATAGTGCTTAGCTACGGCCTTGCTTGTTGGCTCCATTTTGGTCTGTTCCAGCTGGCTAATTCCCAGATTACGTGCACAAGCAGTTCTGGGGAAAGTTTGCAGCTGCTACTGAAAAGCGGAACACATGAGGCAGCACTGGAAAGGCCTCCACATGCAGTCCTCTAACCAGGTAGCCTTGGCAGCATTCATCCCTGCCCTAAGCCACATCCCAGGAAAAGCACATGCTCTGTTTCTTGTTAAAACGAAGTCACTGAAATATTTCTAACATTTCAAAAAGATTCACTAAATAGTGACTCAGAGGACCTGGAGAGGCCGAAGGCCTTTTAGCATGCATGTGGCCAGTCTGATTTGAAAGAAGCTAGCCTAAAGCAATGCTGGCTTGAGCCATTCTTACCTTTGTGATGGAAAACATGTATACTCTCCCTTCTTCTTTCTTCAGGTCATTCATAAACATTGGTGCACCCACAAGCAGCACATCTGTTACAGAATCCCTGTTGACATCCACTGAACACACCACACTACCAAAGTAGGAGCCAATCTGAAATCAGTAGTAAATGGGTCATCTCTATGTGTGGGTTTTGCATAACACGTTTTAGCACCTGATTCAGAAAACACATCCAGTAATATTCCAATACTACTGAATGAAATCACCTGCTGATTAATGAAATTACTATGTAACTTACTCCTGTGTTTGAAGAATCATATTCTTACCATGTTTCTCTGTTTCTGTCCTGTAGCTGCTGCTGTGGCTTTGCCACTCAGCAATACAAATGCCAACAGACAGTAAGCTATGGGATGTATACGTTTTTTGTAACTCTGCACTTGAAATTACCCAACCTTTGATCTGCTCTCAGATTTGTCCTACAGATGATACCAAAACTGTCTAAACTCACTGCCCTTTTCCAAATAGAGAAAAAGAGGTTGAGCTTCCAGATGAGATTGAGATCCTGGTGTCTTTTGATGTCATCTACTTCACAACTTCTCAGGCAGAGCAGAGTTCACTGAGTCTCTCCCAATTTGAATTGCTGACAGGATACATTAGTTAGATTTGTAGATTATCTTTTACCACCAATTGGATGACTTCCTAAAATACTGTTTAAGAGTTACAGTTAACCTCCTTGAAATAGTCTAATGGCAGAGAAAAGTTCAAGTGCATTCTAAATGCTTTGAAAGAAAGAGGAATTTTCAAAACAAATGCAATTTACTGCTGGGTCAATAAAAATAGATTCCTGAAGGTCTGTATTCATGACCAAAATATACTTGCCTGCTCGCCTCTCTGTGACTGCACAATTGCAATATTACCATCACTGTCAACATCATAAACCACCACTCTGCCAGTGTAATTGGATCTTGGTGCACCAGCAACAAAATAGACAGAGCTCATAGTTGAGAGAACAGCAACAGAATAACCTGGGGATAGAAGTCAACATTTAACATGTGTGAGAGACCATCAATTATAATTCTTCAGTTGGTTATCCATAAAGGCACAGAGGCTGAGTCAATCTAGTATGTGAATCACAGAGAATGATGATTCCAGATGGGAAGCTGTGCTGTCACATATGCATAAAATTTGCGATACTCTTCTGGGGAGAACAATGACACACAGATCAAGTTGAAGCAGGTTTACAGAATAACATGGACAACAGTTTAGCCTATTCAGTAAAACACAGACCACAAAAATGTTATGCTTATGGAGGAGATAGGAAAAAAAAGTGTAAAGAGTACCCTTGGAAAAAAGAAATAAAGAGAAACATGAGATAAACATTTGGACCAGTCTTCAAACTAGGGAGGAACACCTAGATTCTGCAAAGTTTGCAGCACATTTTCCCACAGTTTGCTAAACCACAGCCCAGTGCTTTGTCTGAATAGAACAGGCTACATTAACAGCTTGTCAGCTGAAGGGTTGATTGAACTTCTTTGAACATTTTAATCCTCATTACCATTATTCTAACATTTATTTGCTTTCAGAAAACATCATTTAATACCTGCAAATATTTTAAACATGTATGAGCAGTATAAATCTAGCATTAGCACATACTTTACATTTCTGTGGTTTAGTTACTGCACATTTATTTCAACTGAAGAAAACAAAGTCATCCTTTATAAAGGATGATTCTAGTTAAACTGAAGAACAAAATGCCAGTGATCAAACAGAATATGCACATCTTTAGCAAGCTGCAGAACAATATGAGGAGAACAGTCTAAAAGGATTATGCCTTGATCTTTATATATTGCCAGTCTAATTCAGATTTTTGTTTAGATGCTGTTTTTCTAAGGTGAGAACAACTTTTGTGACTGGAAGTTCAACAAAACAACAAAACAAGATTTTATCCTTCAAGTTAAATACACACCTTCCTAATAAATACAGAATACAATCATTTGAAGTGAGGGGGTGCAGAGCACAACAGGGGCCAATCGAGCAAGCTGTGATGTTCTAGCAGCCCTTTAATCTGTGCTGCCCCAAGCTGGTGAGAGAGAGCTGGTAGGGAGAGCTCCTACTGGAGGACAGAAAGTGGGAGCGAAATGAAGGGATAGAAAAAGCAACAACATTGTCTGCTCCAAAAAGATTAAAGTAAATATACTAAAACTGCCTTGTAGAGAAAGGAAATGATGTGAGCTTTTAAAAGTTTTTATAAAAAGAAAGTAAGACAAAGTCTGAAGAGGTCACATATGAAAAAGAGTTACTGCTCCTTAGGTTGGGTTTAGATTTACTAATTTTGTTGCATGCAAGTAACGCTGAGCCATAGGAAAAGAAGAGTAAATTAGTTGCAAAAATAGCATCTTATTAAATAACTTCAAGAATAAGAAAGTCATAGGTGCTTAATGTAGTAGCATTATTCAGGGATGAATTGCCAGAGCAGGCACGTTGAAGGTTTGCAGAAGACATTTCAATGAATGGAGAATACAGACTGACTGGCTTTATTGGGTTGCAAAAACATGTCAAATATACATATGGAGATTTTAAGTAAGATCTCTATTAAATGGGAGCAATATTCTAAAACTATAAACCGAACTGGAAAAGGCTAAGGAAACAGCAAGCACATATGAAACAACAGAAAGTCAAGCAGCTTCTCATGCACATGGAAGAACATATAAATATTGCAACAGAAGGGACTCATAATTATCAGTATGATCCACTAAGCAGCCTTTTCAAATCCCATGACTTATTATGCCTCTGTGACTGTGCTGGTTTTGGCTGGAATACAGTTAATTTTCTCCAGAGCAGCTGGTATGGAGTTGTGATTTGGATTTATGCTGGAAACAGTGTTGATAACACAGGGATGTTTTAGTTACTGGGGGCACAAGAAGGTGGGAGGGGACACAGCCAGGACAGCTGCCCCCAGCTGACCACAGGGATACTCCATCCCACATGGTGACATGCTTAGCGTATAGAGCTGGAGGAAGAAGGAGGAGATGTTTAGAGTGATGGTGTTTGTCCTTCCAGGTCACAGTTGTGTGTGATGGAGCCCCGCTGTCCTGGGGGTGTCTGAACACCTGCCTGCTCATGGGAAGTGGTGAATAAATCCCTTGTTTTGCTTTGCTTGCATGCATGACTTTCACTTTCCCTAATGAACTCTCTCTGTCTCAACACACGAGTTCACTCGCTTCTGCTGTTCTGACTCTCCCACATCCTCCCTCTCTTCAAGTAACTGAGTGGCTGCCTGCTGCTTAGTTGCTGACTGGGGTTAAACCACAGCAATGCAAAGACTGATTTTTCTTTCAGCTTACCACTTCGATATGAGTAGAATTTTAAAACACAGTAACGTTTTCATTCAATTAATTGTTGATCAGTAAAAAAAATATTTTTCGACTGAAAATTCTTTTCATACTCTCAAATCAGTTCGTAACAGGAATCTGGCCAGGGGAGAATTCCCCAACTTCTTTAATATCTTAATCAAGGTTTCATACATTTCCAGATTTGTATTTCAGCCCCTTACCTAGATATGAGCTATGATTTCTGTCCTGTAGAATCTTCTCAAACACATGGCTTGGAAAGGTGGTGACTCTGTCTGAAGACTCCTGAACTACTGTTCCACTCCAGTCATAGGCCCCAACAGCACCCAGCAGCAGAACATCCTTTAAGAAATAGAAGTCAATATTTTAGAATTGCCCAATTTAGAAAAAGTGTGTGCAAAGCTGAAGCTACCACGTACAATTTCCTACATCTCTGTGTTTAAGGCACCGATGCAAACTAAAGACCGCAGGCAGTCGAGTGGAGCTGCTTATAGTTACCACTTAGGTGCAGGACTTTACTGCCCTATTAAGAGGGATTATCACCCTTCTACTGCAAGAGGATAAGTGACTGCTTTAGTTCCCACGGCACTGCAACTCATGATAAAATGGGTTTATTTAAACACTGTTATAATTTCCTAAGCCTGTCCACCCTGGGGTTGGGCTTGCTAAGCCCATGAATTTATGCACTCATGATCCTCAGAAGACTGAGGATCACAGAAATGCAGCTGTAAGAAAAAGCTAAAGACCCCCTTCCTGACAACAAAAGTGCCAATGACAGCACACAAAAACTGAGGGAAATAGATACGGAATTAAATTCTGTTTGTAAGGAGATGCTCTTCAGAGAGCAGTTAAATCTAAAATCCAAATTAACATGACTTATTAGACAGAATAACAGAAATACTTAATCTTAGACTTGTATACAGAAAACAAACATAGTTTAGTTTATTCAAGTTATTAAAATGCTTCACTAAATTGAGATACTGTTACAGAAAACTGCAATAAAACTGGATGTGTAATTTTCATGGATAAATGCCAAAATGTTTCTCATTTTCTTGCCATTTCTTAGCATCAAGTGCTTTGTAATTTAAAATCTTAATTTGTGCAAATACAAAGGACTTTTAAAAAATTATTTCATTCATCTCTAAGGGCCATGAGAAAGAAGCAACCTTCTTGCATTTTCAGTTGAAGGCTACTGAACTGCACTTCAAGTTTACAAAGATAATCTATTTGGTAAATATAACCTTGAAACTGATTAGCATTAAAATATATCTGATTTTTTGTTCTTTCTAATTTTTAAGTGAAATATGCTTTAAGCAAATATTAATAACTTTATAATTAATAGAGAAATTATTTTAAGCCTTGATTTATTTATATTTTGGTGATTGCCTACCGACTTTACAGTATAGTTATTCAACTCCAAGATACAAACATGGAGGAAATAATTTTTCCTGCTACATGAACTCAGAAATCACTGAAATAATTGCATTAAAACATCTCAAAATCATTACATGAAATAAACTGTTATTCAACTTTACTTATTAATATATATTCAAGTAGAAAAAAGTTTAAAAGGATAGTTTGACATTCTCCTGCTTGCAAAAAGATCTTAAAATTAAACATTATGCTTTATTTTTGTTTTGTTGCACTCATGTCTACATACTTACATCTATTCATATCATTAAATAATTAAACTCACATACCTTTTTTTGTGAGTAATATGCACTGAAGCCCACCTGTGACATTTCCATTTGGAACGTATCACCTTGATCTGTACCTGGTAAAACAGACATGTGTACATGATTAACCCTATATAACCACACAAGATCCAGACTGCTGCCTCTGAGTTTAGGTATAAAGAGACTGTATATATCCACCAATCTGGCTAAAGCATTTACAAACATTGGAAAATAGAGCTGATAAACTGTAGAAAATTTGGAGGATTTAATGGCAAATTGGTAAGATGAGGCCATAAGCCATGCTATAAGTCTCTTCCAAGAAAATGGGCAGAAGATGATGATAAAGGTGGTTTGAATCAGTTTGCACAGTGTTGGCACTGCGGCTAATCTCTTTTTGTGTTTCCTAGGAAGCATTAATAATTAGCACTGAAATTAGCAGCTTTAATAACTGTATATTCACAACTTTCGAATAGAATATGAATGTTTATTTTCATATAGGACTTCCAAAAACAGTTGCAATTGCCTTGAAAAATACTGTGGCATTCACTTGCTAAGGTAGATGGATGAGAATTCAGTGGGAGTAGTCAGAAAAACTCAAGACAGGGAACTCAACCTATTTCCTTGCTTTGAGTAGCAGCATGGGCCTAGTAAAGAACAAATGGAGGCAAGAGAGAAGGGAGGATTTAATCCTGAGCACAGGAAGGTGGCAGTCCTAATAAACTCCTTAGGGAGTACTGAGGGCAGGTTACGCATTTCCAAAGCAAGGTCTGAATTTAACTTAATATCTGCCTTAAAATCTGCTGGACAAAGTGCCTTCGAGTCACCTCTGCAACACCTTCCTCTGAACAATACACACGAGTGTGGGTAATGCTAGGGATGGAGCCTGGTAGGCACTACACAAATTGCATTTTCAGTTCTGTAATCAGTAAATGAGTCTTCTGGTTTGGGGGTTTTTAAATTTACAGTTGCTTAGGATTCACACAGGTGAAGCCCACAAGCATAAAGATACCTTTATTCTTCTGGTAGTAATAGCTCCAAGTACATTTAGTTGCATATGGACAAGCCCCCATGTCTGAAGTCCATGAAATGATAAAAGTTTTCCCCAATTGGGGAATGTTTTCCACAAAATGCAGACATGAACTTGAGGCTCAGGCTTATTAGGAATAAAGTAGCTGGGGGAAACACCTGTGCAGACTGCAGCTCTCCTGGTCAGTGAGCAGGGAGCAGCCTGCAGCTACAGCTGCCCCTCCTTTTCATAATACTGCACTAAGTTGAAGCTAAATAAAATCCTTAGTTCATCAGCTGGGAGAATCTGATATAATTTTTCAGAGACGTAGAGTATTTTACCTTCTATACTAAAAATGCGCTCTCCAAGGGTTCCTGCTTCTTCCAGTAGTGCAGCCTCAGATGACACATTGAAGAAATACTTTTCTGTTGGATGACTAGCAATTCCCTTGATTTCTTTAATTAAGTTTTTAGTATCAAGTTCATGCCTGATTAAGTATCCCAAAACCTTGTGTAAAAAACCGAAACAAACAGCAAAATAAGAGTGAAAGAAATTATAGTGCCACTCCATTTCCTTCTGTGCTATTTAAACAAATAGTCTACATATTAAAAAAATTACATTTACTCATATTACTGAATTGCTTATAAGACTGTACTCCTATGCAAGGGACCATTCATATAGAAAAAATACATAAACCACAGCAAAGGAGAAAACTCACTGAAGTTGCTCAGGCAATACTAGTCTTGCTTTTTCAGTCAGTAAAAAGACCAATATTTCACCAGTTCATAGGATTAATTTGACTTTGTTTCAGTCTCACCAGTGTGACAATGCATACATTATATACATCTAATGTACACAACATGCAGTTTCATACATACACAGCAGAAACAATCTCTTAAAAATGCAGTAATGTATAAATTTAGTATTACTTACAGCAATGCCAAATCTGGTTATATTGTCTTCATTGCATTTCCCTATCACTGTTTTCAAATTGGAGCCATCATGTGATTCCCCATCTGTCACAACAACCATCACCTTTGTGGCAGTCGGACGTCCTCCCGATTCAGGTGAGAAGGCATACTGCCTGTTATAAAACATTGGGTTTAGCACACGTCAAGCTATAAAGGATGGAATCCACTACATATGCTGTCATGAATATACCCATCACTGAATTAGAACAACGTGCTTCTGTAGGGCATGCTCCTTTGGAAATTATCAATCTGCTGTAAGAACTTTCAAGAATGCTCCTGATTCCTTCTTCTCAAACCACAGCTCAAACAGCCATAAGAAATTCAATCAAAGAAGTACGAAAAGAAAAGGTAGGATTGGAAGGACTGGATGGTGTTTCTGATAGAAATGTAAATTCCAGGAAAAACAGTATTTTTTTGTGCATATATTTCAAAACAAAAAGAGGGTTTTAGCAGAACTAGTACAGTTTTATGACACCATGAACTGGAATCACCAAACTCAGACAAAAGTGGAATTATACAGGCTCCTCAATACTACTGCAAATACTGACTCCATTGAAGGCTGAGCCTGTTCCTAAACAAAATTCTCAAGTCCATTTGATTCAGCATGTATTTTGGCCTAGTGTTCTGTACTTGATTCGACATCAAAACACCATCTTCCTGTTGAGAAACAGACCTGGTTTGTATAAATATTCAGTCACAGAACACTGTTTTAAGTTTTCCTTATTTTTTGCACTGATGGTGCTGCAGTGACAAACTGACAACAGACAAGAGGTTTTATTTTATCTGCAATCAACCAAAGCCTGATCTGCAAACACTAGTATTACTGGGCCTACTGAATCCCTGGATAAACTTTATTTCTTTCAATGGTTTTGTATCTTTCCTAAAACCTTGTTCACTGTATTTGATGCACTGTCATATTTAGAGATCTGTGAAAGAAAACGCAATTCTGCGGGTACCAGAATTAGAGTTTAAACCAATGGTTAACAAGATGGTTTTCAACAATTCTAGCGTACATACTCCTGTACCATTCTGCACGGGACACTGTAAATGTACCTGAAGGATTATGACTAGTGCTGGGAACCTACTCAACACCCCCTGAGCATACTTCCCATGGGAATGAAAATCAGGATGTTCTCATTGCCATGTAAGGTACGTTGCGATAGTTGCTCAGTAGTCATCAATGTCTCACCTTGCATTGTCAATGGCTTTAAAAGTATTCGTGAGATCTCCTCCCTTCTGATGCGTTCTCTCCATTGCTTTAACAACCTCATCCTTTGTTTGATACGTGTTAAGGTTGAAGACTACACGGGGATCATTAGCATACTGAATTAAACCCACCTATGCAATAAAAAATATATGTTAGATTATCACACGTTGCAGTTAGTTACATAGAATCATGATGCTTACTTCTGTATCAGGTTGGTGTAAAAGGTCTGCTGATGCACAATTTTCTTTCAACACATACAAAACCAATTAATATTAACACGTTTGAAGAGCAAAGAAAGCTAAAATGCTCTTGCAGTTTATATCATTTATTATGGATTACAATATGTTACTGCAAACAGAAATAGCAGACATTAAATATTTGCTTGGTTACTGCTGGTGGAGCTGATGGATAGCAGTAATACAAGGAGCTCTGGGAAAAATGAGAAAACAGCAAAAATTCTACAAGCTGTCAGAACCTCAGTCTGATCTCTTCTCAGGAAGTCCTAAAGGTTAGTTACTTCACAGCACTGCAAGCCCTATTTATTTTTAATATAGGTGAAGCTAAAGACATATGATAAGATGTACATTTAAAATGAAAAAAAAAAAAAAAGATGCCAGAGGTGAGGTTCAGAAAGAACTGAGCAGGAAGCCTAGCTTTTAAGCACCTCACTTCCAAAGTAGCCCAAGGAAGAAGGCAGTCTTTGGGAGAGAGATTTCCAGTGCCCCAGTCTTTGTTCCCAGAACTGTTTATGGAAAACTGTAAAGACACAAGATGTTTAAAACAAGAAGTGCAATAAAATTTTCCTTATCATCATCAAATCAAAGGGAAAAAACCCTCAAAGATCAGTGACTAACCCAGCAGGAAAAGCTTCTGTTTTAAAGATGCAGCAGTTGGAAAGTAAGAGCTATATGAAGAGCCCATTAAAAATCTGTTCTACTTTTATCACATCCCCAAAGGCTATATTTCAACTACTTTTACACCTAATGCATGAAAGAGATCTGACTCCCCTAGGTATAACCTAGACTTCTATATCAGTTGGTTTGTATTTTGGATCAAATTACTAATCACTTTTGAAATAGGCTAATCATGAGATAAAATCCCCAACACTGAATAGGGTAACTGCATAATCTGTGGCTTTGGGGCAGGTACTGTAGTTATGCTAAATAATACTTGGTTTCCTTTAGAAGTGGTTGGTTTGGTTGTTTTTTGTCTTTCTCAAATGTCTTTACTTACCTGGGTCTTGTTAAGGCCTATGTCTAAGCCTTGTACAAATTTTTTCAAAAATGCCCGCACTGCATCCCAGGGATAAATGCTGTTTGACTCATCACAAACCACCACAACATCTATAACAGAGGAGCACCCTAAAACAAAAATAAGAAGTGGACATTAAATGCACTTGCAGTCTCAATGTACTCATCAGCTAAATCCAGAATTGCATGTTTAGGTCTCACACAGGCAACACTTCAGATCAGAAGGCTTTGCCAAATGAGGACTCAATAGAAGCATAGGCAGATTTTGAGCCTGCACTAGTGCAATGCCTCTGAATACAGGCAATTAAGATCTATATCCACATCAGCACTGGATGACAATTTGTCAGTCCTTACGTATCAACCACAGGACTTTGCTTTTGACACATTTTCTAATAAATCAAAATCAACAGTCCCCAACATAATGTATCTTGATTTTGTTTAACGCGTTTGTTTTGGTTTCTTTAATTGAATATGTTTTGCACGTTGCCTTACTTTGAACAGCAGGAGAAAAGCTTCTTAGGATCTGGAAACTTGGACTGATTTCCGAACAAACTCCTGTTGCATAGTATTGTCTTCCACACTGCTGTGCCCACAAGGGACCGCAAGTCTTAAAAAATAACAGCAAAAAGAAACTATAAAAATAACAAATACCTGTCTCACCGTATCTATATACAAACCCGCCATAAGCAAGACTACAGCCGTACAGGATCAGGGGAGCCCTCTTGGGTTATCAGGCCAAATCCCCCGAGCCAGTGTAACCCCTTTCACAGCCTTTCTCACGGAAAGGATCTCCTGTGCACGATGACCCCAGCCGCGCAGCCCGCAGGCTGGCCCCTCCGTGTGACCCGGTGCCTGCGCGGCTCCCACGCCGTTTCCCGCCGCCCGCGCTCCCAGCCCGGGCGCGGGCGGGGCTCGGCCGCCGCCGCCGAGGGA